>QRFJ01001903.1:48983-97679 GCA_006176705.1 Cocos nucifera
GGGAATGAAGATGAGGTCCTCTATGAGCTCGCCTCGCTCCTCAGTGAGGTCGTCGCGGACGTCCAGGGCCATCAACAAGATAGGGATCGGACCGTTCTCCCTTATAAAGGGCGATCGAATAATAGTGCCTCGCCAGGGCCTGATCTCCTCTGACTTCTCCGACCCTGCGACTCGTTGGAAACTTCATCTTCAAATAACAGATCGACACCACCGCCCGAAGTGCATTTAGATCAGGTCGACCGAGAATCACATTATAGGCGGATGGAGTCCTCACGACCAGGAAGTTGACCTGCGTTTTGGCTAACTTCGGGCGTTGCCCTGCCGTCACAGCCGAAGTTATCGCGCCTTCGACCAGCACGGTGTTGCTAGCAAACCCTACCAGGGGGGAGTTCATAGGCCTCACGCGGTCCTCGGATAGGGACATTTTTGAGAAGGCATCGTAAAACAACACGTCGGCCGAGCTTCCATTACCCACCAAAATGTGGCATACATCATAGTCGGCAATATTCAAAGAAATTACAACCACGTCATTATGCAAAAATTGGATCCCCTGGCCGTCCGCCTTGGTGAAGGTCACGGGCTCCATGGTCCTCCGCTTTTTTACTGATCCTTCAGATCCGTCGGCTTCTCCTTGTTGAAGTTCCCCCGAGACAGTGTTGATGATTCCAAGAGGCGGCCGATCTTCTTACCGATTTTCCTCACTTGGCAGTAACGCCCTCAGCCGATCTTTCCGCTCTTCAGGTCGTCTCCGCAGCAATCGACCAAGTCTACCTCGTTTGACGAGCTCTTCGATCTCGTCTTGAAGCTGGATGCTCTCCTCGGTATCGTGACCGTGGTCACGATGGTAGAGGCAGAACTTGTTGGGATTACGTCTGCTGGGATGGGAATGCATTCTCTTCGATCTCGAAAGTCGTTCCTTGATCTCCATCAGCACTTGGGTCTTTGGGGCGTTAAGGGGGGCGTAGTTATGGAATTGTCGTCGAGGGAAACTTCGGCGTTGGGGGAAACCTCGACGTGCCCTGCCGTTGGGGGTTCCCAATCTTTGAGTTCGAGGGGGAGTTCAAGCCCGCCCGCAACTAAGGAGAGTCCGGGAGCGCGGTCGAGCTTCAGTCCGCTTTCCTCCTTCGGTGGGCCTGCTTGGCCCGCCGACTTGCCGCTGGCTTCACCGTCCTTAGCTTCGAAAGCCTCCTCTGTCCAGGCATAACTTTCGGCCCGAGCCAGCATGTCGGCAAAATTTCTAGGATACTTCTTCTCCAGGGAGAACAACAAGTCATTCTTCTGAAGGCCACCTTTGAGGATGGCCATGGTGACTGATTGGTCCAGATTTCGAACCTCTAATGCAGCAGTATTAAACCGAGTGACATAAGCCTGGATGAGTTTCCCTTCCTTCTATCTAATGGTCATTAAGGAATCCAAGCCTCGACGTGGACGCCGGCTACTGATGAAGTGGGCCACGAATTGTTGGCTCATCTGGTCAAATGACAAGATGGTATTTGGCTTAAGTGTCGAGTACCAATTTCTGGTAGCTCCCTTAAGGGTGGAGGAGAAAGCCCAGCATAAGATGGCATCCGATGCACCGTGGAGCAACATCGTCGTCCAGAAGGCTTCCAGGTGGTTGATCGAATCGGACGTCCCATCGTAACTTTTGAGCTGCGGGAGCTTGAAGTTTGGTGGGACTGGCTCTTGCATAATTTTCTGTGAGAAGGGGAGGTCAGTACAAATGTCATTACCACGGGAGGAGAAAGTGTGACGGAGCTCCTCGATTCACTGGCTCATTTCTAAGAGCTTTCGATCTAAGAGGTCATCGCGATCTTTGATCTCCCAGGTCTTCTGAAAGAGTGGGTGCGAGGCTTCCCCCTGGGTCGAACCGCGATCCGAGCAGGGGCTCTCCCTCCTTTGCCTCCCCCTTCCGGGGACCTGAGGTCGGGTAGCCCAAGTCGGCCATTTCTGGGCTGGACTGCACGGTTCTGGAGAGTTTCGTGCCGTTTGAATTGGCACCGAGATCGGTCGGTGCACCGCCTGCACCGCCTCCGTGAGGCCACGAACCTGCTAGACGAGCTGGTTAAACTGCTCCGCATCCACCACGACCACGGATGGAACCTCAGGCGCCCGGGTTGGAGCGGGAGCGGACGGGTCTAAAGGGGATCGAGCCGCGGAGGCCGCCAAGCGCCGAGTCAAAGTCCTTCTAGGGGGCATTTTCTCATGGGGGACGGACCCTAGAGAGGGAGAAGAGAGATCCACGAAGAGGGGAAAGAGAAATCGAACTCAACCGTCGAGCTTCAATCAGGCTCCCGTAGGTGCCAAACTCTCTCCGCGTCGTTACAGCCACGCGCTAAAGAGATTACCGCCGAGCACTTCTTTAGGAATAAGGGAACCTCGGAGCTTCGGAGCCCTCCTTCTAGCGCCAATCTGTTGGTGTAGAAACTGGTCGTCGCCGGAGGTCGCTGCAGTCGAGGCCGCTGAGGTCACCACTGGGGACCTACAAAACAGAGTTCCATCTGGAGCCGGTGGGGGGTGGCTCCGGTAGGACCCTCCAACGCTCAAGTCAGCTCTGGCCAACAGGAGTGGAGTGCTCGAAAATGAGTTCCAAAGCTTAGAGAAGAAGAGGAGAGCTTAGAGATCAAAGAGACAGCTTTGCGTATCTGGAAGGTCCTTTATAGGCAAAGCTTAGTTGATGGTGGCGGCCATACCACTCGGCAGAGAGTCGTTGGGGCCGCATGGAGCTCAGTACGGAGAAGAAGGCATCGTCCAGTGGATCGTGCGAGCCATACTGGCAAGTCGTGGGCTGTATGAAGCTCGGTATGGAGAGGAAGGTGCCATCAGGCGGATGGTGACAGCCATACTGGCAGGTCATGGGCCGCATGGGACTGATTACGGAGAGAGTGTTATCGTCAGTAGTGGTGGCCATATCGTTCGATTTCGTCGCTTGTTGCAGACTGATGGTGATAATTCATCTAGAGGAGTTCGAACTTATAGGCTCGAGGGGTTCGACTGTAGAGAAGTTCGGAGGAGCTCGGACGGCCGAACGGATGTCTGGGAGGAGTCCGGCTCCTGAAGAAGTCCGGCCGAAGAGGAACTTGGAGGGGGTTCGGCCCTCGTAGGCGCCTGGCTAGCCGAGGCTCGGCCGCTGTGGAGTTCGACCGAGGAACGACAGCCAAGGAGTTCGGTCGCTGAAAATCGAAGGAGCTCGACCGGCTGAAGGGACGGCCGCTTGAGGAGTTCGGACGCTGGGGGATTCCGTTAAAGTCCGACCGCTTGAAGTCCAAGGAGCTCGACCACTAAGTAGCTCGACCGACTGAAGGGGTTCGGTCTTGACGCTGGGAGTCCGAAGGTTCGTCTAAGGCTCGTCCGTTGAAGCTCTTTCGCGGCTACTGGTTGCATTAGGCAGGACATCGGACTAGACTTCGGCAAGAATGGGGTTTATCCCCAACAGCCACCAAAATTATCATCGCTAATACCATCTCTAATTATTTTTAATTTTTAAATAAAATAATAAAATATTTTAAAAAATATTAGCGATGATGATTTGGTCTCTAATACCGTCGCTAATAATAATTAATGAAGGCAACTACCGTCGCTAATACCGATGCTAATAGTTTAGGATGCATTTGGTTAGCCATTAATTTTTTTTTAATTTTAAAAAGTAAAAATTAAAAAGCAATATCTATTAATATCATGAAAAGTAAAAAATAAAAATTAAAAAAATTAAAATAATTACTTTATATGCAAAGCAAAAAATTTTTGCTTTTTTACTTTTTGCTTGGCATATAATTACATTTTGCTTTATAGTAACGTAGTTACCAAACATGCTTTTTGCCTTTTTACTTTTGCTTAATAGCAAAAATTAAAAAATAAAAAATATTTTTAAAAAATTAAAAATTAAAAATATTTTTAAAAAATTAAAAATTAAAGATTAAAAATTAATTTTTAAATAAAATAAAAAAATATTTTAAAAATATTAGTGATGATAATTTTGTCTCTAATGTTGTTTCTAATAGTTATTAATGAAGGCAATTACCATCGCTAATACCGACACTAATAATTTAGGATGCATTTGGTTAGCCATTAAAAAATATTTTTTTACTTTTTAATTTTTAAAAAATAAAAATCAAAAAGCAATGTCTGTTAATACTATAAGCAAAAAGTAAAAATCAAAAAAATTAAAATAATTGCTTTGTATGCAAAGCAAAAAATTTTTGCTTTTTGCTTTTTACTTTTGCTCAATAACAAAAATTAAAAAAATAAAAAATATTTTTTAAAAATTAAAAATTAAAAAGTATAACCAAATACACTCCTATTTTATTTTTTTAAAAAAATTAATAATAATATTTTTTAAACTTATTTTAATTAATCATAATAAATTATATTTTTAATACCTATTATAATTAAAATCTAAAAATAATATGATAATCAAAAATTAAAAATTAATTATATTATATTAAAAATATAAATTATATAATTTTTTATAAGTAGTATTAAGAAAATATAATATATCAAAAAAAATCAGGCATAATCCTTGTCATCATCCTCCTCCTACTCCTCTCCAGCAGCTGGTGGATGAGAGTCAAATATCCCAACATCCTATAATAAAAAAAATAAAATAATATTAGTAAGTTTCAATATGAAGATATATCTTTCGATACACTCCTATAATTTTCAAACTAATTATTTCTACATATTTTATTCAATAATACGAAGCTATAGACACCATTGACCCATTGATTGGATGGTTAGATTGAATTTTTAGCCCTTAGATCTTCTTTTTGAATTCAAACCTAAATATATGAAGCTTCTAAATATGAAAACTTAAAATAAGTAAAAAAATTAATAATATAATTATTTGATGTGGTGGTTGGAACGATGACCTCACATGTCGTACAGCTATGGATCTCGAAGAAGCTTCACGATCGTATTGCAGATGGCATCCCAGAGGCTCTAACATCATTGGCTTAGAAGTCTTTACATGACCTCCTCCATGTACACATCGCTTCAGATCTAGGATATTGAGATCTATGAGGATGTCAAAGGGTATCGAAGTGATGAAGGGTCGAAACTATAGTCGAATCCTATGACTTGGCTTCGACTCACCTCCTCATTGGTGTTGAGACATCCCTCAATGTTAAGGAGGGATAAGAAAATGGGTCATTACCATACCTCTCAACAACGTATATCGCATAACATTCTGCACAATTTAGAAATATATTAGTTCTAATATAAAAATCAGATCATGTAATAACTTAATTAGTAAATAAAGTTTAAAGTTCTTATCCTAATCTATCGCGACGTAGAATCTAAATAGTCACCGGTCCTCCTAGATTGATGTGTTATCACTATAATTGTAGTTGGTTTGGTGGACGACCCAGCTATATCTATAATAGTAAATAATAAAATTAAATTAATTAAAACATGCATATAATAGTTTTTATAGTTCTAGTGAAGAAATTTGGTATTGATTTCTTACACAGTCTGTTGGCCACAATATGTGTGTCGACCAAGCCGCCTATGTGCCAATCGAATCCTATTGGATAGTCCGATTCTATCGAGCCTTCTGCCGCCTATTAAAGTACTCCTTACTGCTCCACTGGTTATAGAGAACCTGCCATATATCCGCTCGCATTCAGTGATCCATGAAGTACCTCTAGTCCAATGGTGATTGGGAACTAGAGTGCTGGATGGCAGACTGTCTGAGACTGTAGAGACCATGTCAGAGCCTCCATGTGGCTATCTCCTCGAAGGTCTGATGGCCAGCCTTCTCATCCTAGAAAGTCTCAAATTGGTAGTATTTCTACAAGATAGAAGCAAGCATGTATTAATATATAATTAAAATACTAATGTATCAAAAATTTAAAAATTGAACTAGTTTTGACTTATCAGAAATATCTTTCAGGCTGCATTATGAGCTCCAAATGGCTAGCTGAAGAATTCGTTCATTGGCCTCAGCATCAAGCATCGAATGATACTGGTAACCATGCGAGATACTCCAAACTCTCTAAACAAGCTACAAAATTGATTTTGAAAGATAAGTATTAACTCTAGAATGGCTAAATTCTAAACATATTAATGAAAGTTGTACTACTTACGAGTGGCTCTGAATAATGATAAGCTGTCTTTCCTCTGACCAAGTCAGAGGTGCCGCAAGATAGGCGAGTCCTTGACCATAGCTCTGTGTTTAGGAGATGATCGCTACTGCATATAATTATGGAATCACTAGTGACCCCCTATCATCCAAACCTGAAGGTAAAATATTTAATATAAAGAATATTATATATATTAGTTAGCAAAGGATAAATTATATAAATGAGAATATCTAAAGTATTAGAGTTTACCATTCGGTGTGAGATGTGTGAAATCATGTGAGCTGACTGCATTATCGCTTTCTCCTTGAGAGCTCTGTCCTTGACTAGAATGGCTTTAACCTCTAGAAGACATGATGTATAATCTCTAAAAATAAAAATAAAAATCAAAGCAAGTAAATGATCAAAAAATTGATTCAAATAAAATATCTATCAAAATATAATAAGATGATCAAGATTTAACTCACGTATAACAAAGAATGTTAGTTAGCATCTGCAATGTATCAGTAAAAAAATAATTCTCATCCAGCAGTACATAATAATATATTGGTCCACTGGTTCACTGATTTAGGCATTGTCTGATTCTCATCCAACAGTACATGATAATCTTAGTACATAAAAATATGAAAAAAGGCTTGGATCTACTATTGAAAAATAAGGCATTGCAAGTTTCTCTACACCTTTAATCTTGAGGAAGCTGCAAGCGATTGTTTGCAATATAACAGACCATCCAAGCTTGTCCTGCATTGCAAGTTTCTCTGTATCTTTAACCATGAGGTGGCTACAAGCGATTGTCTATAATGTAACAGACCATCCAAACTTGACCATACAACAACAAGATCAGAATGCATCACCTCCATTTAGGCGCATCTTGCACAAGCAATCATCATTGCCTCTCTGAGCCCCCGACCACCTTTTCGAACTGCAAACTAAAAGAAGAAATTTATTTAGAAAATAAAATAACAACTTAAAAATAAAATTAATGTGCTCACATAGCCTAATCATCTATTAAGCTTTAAGTCTGCATGTGCAGGACATACGCACATTCTGACCATTCTTATTTGCAATGATGTCATTTACTTCTATGATTATACTTTTGAAAATGCTGTACTCTTGTTTAAGGATGGGCTCATTATCCTTGTAAGAGATGTGTCAATAAAAAAAATGCTCGATAGGGATACAATGGTTGTCTATTTATACACGAGTGGATTTATGCCAAACTATAAGAGTTCGTACCTGCATGGAGAGACTGAAAGAATATGCTTAGACGGGAGGCTCTACTTGTCCAATACATTTGCTGATGTGCAAGAGCTTAATGGTGACAGGCTTGAATAGATGATTGTCACATTTGGTGGGTTTGATCTAGTTATCAATGAAAGCCTATGTAATAATCTTTCTGATAGCAACTGCCATAACCATGATGGACTATAGGGGTTGCTATAGTTATAACCTTGCTTAGCCTCTAAGAGGTAGCAATCCTATAGAGAGTAAGCATGACTATAACCATAGCAACCCTATAATCCATCATGACTATAATGGTTGCAATCGAAAAGATTATTACATAGACATCCATCAATAACTAGATCAAATACACAAAATGTGCTAATTATCTGCTCAAAGCATATCACTATTAAGCTCTTGCACATCAGCAAGGTCTTGGACAAGTAGAGCCTTTGAAGCTCTTGTAATTGTCTTCCAAGTCTTGATCTCCGTATACGTACCAATGTGCATCGTTTGGCATAAATTTACTACTATATAAATGGATAACTATTGTATTCCTATCAAGCATTTATCTATTGATATATCTTTTATAAGGAAAACGATCCTATCTTTGAACTAAGTGTGCAGTATTTTCCAAAGCATAATCATAAAAATAAGTAACATCATTGCAAATAGGGATGGTCATGACACGCATCTCGTGCATGTGGACTTGGAGTATGCCAGACAATTAGGTCGGACGAGCACATCGGAATGGCATCCAGGCAAATTTCATTTTGAAGTTCGACCCAAAATTTAAAATTAGTTAATTTAAATATTATTAATTTAAAATTAATGTTTTAAAAATTAACACCATCGGCCTGAGCACGCAGGATATGCAAGAGCTGGATGCCTTGCATACCAGCTAGGACTCAAGACCAGAGCATGTAGGGTATGCCTCGGCTCCATATTTGCAATACTGCCTAAATCTTTTCTTGGTTCGAGTGCTCTACATGCCGAAACCTAAGCGCACAGAGCATGTATTAGTTTCATGTTTACAATGCTACTTGGATCTTTCCTTGATTCGAGTGCTCTGCATGCCTAGATCCAAGCACGTAGGGCATGTCTCGATCCTGTGTTTACAATGATACCCAAATCTTTCCTCAATTTGAACGTTCTGCATGCCGAAACCCAAGCGCGTAGGGTACGTTTAGGTCCCATGTTTTCAATCCATCCGGACCTTCCCTCGATTTAAGTGCTCTATATACTAAGATCCAAGTCTCGTACTACTTCTAATTAAACTAATATTTAATTAATTAATTTTTAAATATCTATTATACTTAATTAACATAAGTTAAATAAAAAATTAATTTTTAGTGATGATATTAGTTATTGCTAATACCATCGCTAATACTCACAATAGAAGGCAGGCTACCATACAGGATTGGGGCACGAGTTGGCATGTAGGGATTGAGGCACGAGGAGTCACAGGCTAGCGAGCAAGGACTAAGGCTCGGGGATGCGGCTGTGAACGGGAGCACGAAATTAGGCCGACTGGGTAGAGACTGCAGGGTTATGGCCGTGAATTGGGGGCGACATGGCAAGGGTCGTAGAAATGAGGGCATGGGGATGGGCCAGGGGGATGTGGGAGGCAGCAAGGAGCTTAGGAAGACGGCTGAGGGGAGGCGGGTTGGGTGTAGCCTGAGGGACGAGGTCGAGGGCTTAGAAAGGCGTCCATAGAGAGGTGAGCCGAGGGAAGGTGGGTTGGGGTTGGTGGGAGCGGCCGAAAAGGTAGGAGGCGATTGTAGAGAGGCAAGCCAGGGAGGTCAGGGCGAGATGGGAGGCGGTTAAGGGCTCGAAGAGGCAGCCATGGAGAGGCGAGCTGGGAGAAGATGGGAGGCGGCCAGAGAGGTAGGAGGTGGTCGGAGGCTTGGAAAGACGATCGCAGAGAGGTGAGCTGGAAGGAGGTAGGAGGCGGCCGGAAAGGTAGGAGGTAGCTGGGGGCTCAGGGAGGTGGCCATAGAGAGGCTAGCCGAGGGAAGCAGATCGAGAGGAGGTGGAAGGCGGCCGGAAAGGTGGGAGACAGTCAGGGGCTCGAAGAGATAGTAATGGAGAGGCGAGTCGAGGGGAGATGGGCTAGGAAGAGGTGGGGGAAGGAGGCCATGGAGAGGCGAGCCTAGGAGAGGTGGGCTAGGTTTTCGAGGAGGAGGTTGGAATTTCACGATCGAGGGCTCAGGAAGATAAGAGGTGGCTACTGGCTCGAGAAGGCGGCTGCTGGCTCGAGGAGGTGGGCTGGGTGCAGCCAGGGGCTTAGAAAGATGGGAGATAGTCGGAGACTTGATAAGGCGGGCTAGGTGCAACCGGAGGGCCATCGATCGAGGAGAGAGGGGGTGGCGGGGGGATTGAAGGGCGGGAGAGAGGGGGTTGGTGGTGGAGGATAAAAATCCAGGGGGAGGGAGGGCTGGAGAAAAATAAGGGTGCATGATGGAAAGAAGAAAAATGAGAGCAAAAAAGTTATTAGCAATGGCAAATTATTATTGCTAATAATATTTTTTCATTACTAATACTAAAAAATGATTAGCAACGATAAAATACCATCGATAATAAATTTATCATCGCTAATAATTATATTTTTAAAATAATATTTTTTAAAGTTATTAGTAATGATAAAATCTCCATCGCTAATAATCATAATTTTTTAAAATTAATTTTTTTTCTTCTAGGTTGTTCTTTGGATGGTTAAAAATCAATATTGGATTTTAGTAAATTTTTGAACTTAATTAATTTATGGATCAAATCCTAATTGATTTAAATTAGATTTAATTTAATTAGACTAGATTTAGTTTGAGGCTAATTAGGTTTTATATGACTTGGATTCAAAGTCTAATTGAATTAGGTTTGATAGAATTTTGAATCGGATTCGAATCGATTCGAATTGGATTTGAATTAATGAAATTAAATTAAAAACTATTTTGTTTAGTTGATTTAAATCAGATTAAATTTAATTAGGCTTGACTTAATTTAAGAATAATTAAATTTTATAATCTAATTAGGATTTGGATTCAAAGCCTAATTGAATTAGGTTTGACAAGATTTTGAATTGAATTTGAATCATATTCGAATTAGATTCGAATCGGATTTGAATTAGATTTAAATCAAGTTTAAATTAGATTTAAATTGAATCTAAATTAAAAAATATATTTTTTTAATTAATTTAAATTAGATTTAATTTAATTAATTTTGACTTAATTTGAGGCTAATTAGGTTTTATAATCTATGTAGAACTTTGATTTAAAATCTAATTGAATTAGGTTTGACAGAATTTTGAATTAGAATCGAATCAAATTTAAATTAGATTCAAATTAAATCATGGATCAAGATCTAATTGATTTAAATTAGATTTAATTTATGTAGGCTTGACTTAATTTGAGGCTAATTAGGTTTTATAATCCAAGTAGGACTTGGATTTAAAATCTAATTGAATTAAATTTTACAGGATTTTAAATTAGATTTAAATTAAATTTAAATCAAATTTAAATTAAAAATTATTTTTTTAAAATTAATTTAAATTAGATTAAATTTAATTAGATTTGATTTAATTTAAAGTTAATTAGATTTTACTATCCAAGTATGATATGGATTCAAAGTCTAATTGAATTAGGATTGATAGGATTTTGAATTAAATTTGAATTCAACCTAAATTAAAAATATTTTTTTAATTAATATAAAGTAGATTTAATTTAATTAATATTAACTTAATTTGATGCTAATTAAATTTTATAATTCAAGTAGGACTTAGATTCAAAGTCTAATTAAATTTGGTTTCGAATGATTTTGAATTAGATTTGGATTTGAATAGGATTATTAATGATGGTAGAGCCAAGCTATCACTAATTCCATTGCTAATAATATTTTTAAATAAACTTATTTTTTAATTTATTATTAAGATTTTTTTAAATAAAAATTATTAGTGATAGCTCAATTTTTGTCAGTAACAAATAAAATCTACCATCACTAATAATTATTTTATATTTAAATATTATAAAAATTTAAATAATTAAATAATATTTGCGATGGCTTATGGCATCGCTAATAAAAAAAGAGTTATTGCTAATAGTTTATTATTAGTGATGACTTTTTTACATAGCTAATAAATCAAATCCGTCATCACTAATAATTTTTTTATGTTTAAATATTAAAAATTATACTTTTAGAGATGGTACTTGCCATCATTAATAATAAAATTTTCATCACTAATAGTATTAGTGACGATATTTTTTTGGTATTATGGTGGCAAAAAGGTATTATTATATTATTAGCGATAAATTTTTTTTATCACTAATATTCAAAATTCTTGTAGTATGATGATACTCTATCTATCCAATTCTTTCAACCGTGATCCTAATCATAGCCAATTACATATATTTTGTAACTAAAAAATAAAAGAAAAAAATGCAATGTGAGCTTTACAGTCTAATAAGAATTCACACATACCAACATTAATATAATAATGAATAAAAATTATCAATGGTTGTTACTTATATAAATCTCATGATATAAGTAGGGTTGAAATTATGCTCAAGCTGGTCTTATTTCAGGTCGGGTTTCGAGCTTGACTCGAAATAGTTCAAGTAAGGATTGGACCTAATTATAGGATCCGTTTGTCTTTCAAATCAGACTCAGATATATCTTTAGCCTGGCTCGAATCCTGTTGAGCTTGAGCCTATAGTCCAGCCCGATCAAGAGCCTGAGTTGGCTTAATAATCGACGAGGTCCACAAACTCTCCTAGATTTTGTGCACCTCCTCTGAGTCCCTAATTTCTCTCTCCCTCGAGCTCCAATTTCATCTCCCATGGTGGTGGTCGCAGCAGTAGTCTCTCAAGGTCGGCAGCCGCAAGGCCAGGATGTCGACAATGAGAACATGATCTTTGAGACGAGCCCTAGGTGGATGCCATCACGAGCTTCGACTAGATAGGGATCTACGATGACCTGCTCAAGGGTATCTATGCCTACAGCTTTAAGAAACCCTCCGCCATTTAGCAGCGAGCTGTGATTCCTATTATCTAGAGTTGTGATGTCATCACTCGATAGTCTGGTATGGGAAAGACCTCCATGATTGTCTTCTCTATTTGCCAGATGGTCAACACCATTCGAGAGAGTAAGATTTGGAGGATTTGCCGAAGGCATTAGTAGTGATGTTGGCAAAGGGGAGGGAGATGGTTGGATGGGTTAAGGTCAGGGCTTAGAGATTTTTCTTTTAATTTTTTAAGAGAAGAAAGAGAGCTGGTGTGGCTAAAAACCTAATTAGACTTGCTTAGGCAGGGCTCGAGCCTGAGTTTTTCAAAAACTTGCAGGCCTAAGCCCAGTCTAAAGTTCAAAAAAAAGTTTTAGGCTAGGCTTGGGCAGGGGTATGGCCCAGCTCAGCCCAACCCACTTTTAGCCCTAGACATAAGATACCACAATCATAAAACTTGCATAGTAAATATATATTTTTATGCAATAAATCATATCAAACAACTATCTCAAATTATTATTATCGAATTCGATAATATTTAGGTGCTTAGCTCTAGACTACCATGACTATATTTTTAGTTCATAGTGAGGTATCAATATAGTGGCTAGTCCTGTGAACTATTACAACTATATTTTCAGCCTATGATAGGGTATCAAAAACTAGCTAGTCTTGTAGACCACTACAACCATATTTTTAGTCTATAACGGGGTATCAACAAGATGACTAGCAGAGCATCACGACCTACCATTCAGTTGTACAATTCAAGCTTATGCTTGTCAAGTAATTATAATTCAATCTCTTTTTTATAAAATATAATGCACATAAGTATCAAAATCCATCCAAACAAGAATCAAAAATACATTATACATAATTTCATATAAAACTATATATACTTAATAAATAAGTATATAATGAGCAGGTATCAGATACCATATAGTGCAAAATCACCGACACATAAAAATAGTTTTATATAAATAGATGATCAATATTTAAAAATTCTTATCTCTACGGATGATAAACTTGGTCATAATGTCTACTAGTCCACGCCTAGCATATCTAATCAACGTCATAATTTTAACTCATCCTCGATCAACCATCAGTATAAGAAAATATAAATTATTATTAAATTCTTATTTTCAAAGCTCTAATAATCAAATTACTCTTAATCCAAAAATTTTTGATGCTACCTATTAATACATAACTAATTAATAAATAAAGATTTAGTAATTTATTTTGATTTAGGGATGAAAGCATCAATCCCCTTTCTCTACATCTTCTCATCCAATCAATCATACCTCCACACAACTTCTAGTAACCCTAATCAATCACAATAGTGTAGTCATATTCTATAGATCAATAAATAGATAGTCTAATCAAGATAAAGTTATGGAATCAGATATTGTTGGTGATGGGTCAATGGGTATTCAGCGAAAGTCAGGGTGGAGGTTGACAAAATGGAATCGCTTGCAAAACCAATCTAAGACCTCTCATAAGTGTCAACTTGGGATTCACAAAATAAGAGTCTCGGACCCTCCACTGGATCCAAGAAATCATGTAAAGATGGCAGAGAGAAAAAGGAAAAGAGAAAGAGAGGAGAGAGAGAGAGGGAAGAAAGAGAAAGAGAAAGAAGAGGGAGAAAAATATCTTCTTTTTTTTTTTTCTCTAAATAGGGGGATCTCCTCTCTCCCTTCCCTCAAACCATGGTTAATATATACTAGCAACTAGGGGTTGCGGCAGCATAGGATAGCACTCAGCTATAGCATTACTAGCGATGGCGGTTGGCCAACAAGAAAAAAATGGTGGGAAAAATAAGAACAAGGGATAAATCACATCAACTTGGCTTAGATCATGACCAACTCACCAACCAAAGGGCATATGTCATTGCATGAACCTAGAGGATGCCAAAAGATTATGAAGTCAAATCAAAACTAATGGCCTACGGTGATAAACAAGAAGAAGGTGCTGAAACATAGCACCTCTATTTTTGAAAGAATTTTGGTGACTTGTCAGCTCGAACTAGAGTAGGATAATGTCCATAAGACTAGAAAAAGAAAGAGAAGATGATCTTACCTAAGTTCGATGAGGTCAAAAGGATGATCTAGTGATCTTTGCATGTGGAAATTAAGAAAAAAAGTCTGAAGAAAAAGCTTGACAAGTCAGTGGAAATTTCTCAATAAGTCGATGGTAGAATCCGAAGAAGAACGAAGCCTTTGATAGATGAGGTCGTAGAAATTTAGCTTGATTTTTGGTTTGTCCTAGAACTATTGATTCCATCAGAGTCGAGAGAGAAGGAGACTCCTATGGAGAGTCTCTCTCTTTGCAGGCACATGCAAAGCATGCGCATGAGAGGCCTAAATGGCCTACCTCAAAGTCTAATTGGCTAGTGGACCAAGCCTGATCTAGGTATTAAGATAGCTCAAGACATCCGGTCTTACTTTAATACCCTTTCCTACTTCATTATAAGTAAAATAAAAGAAAAAAAATAAGAATATGACACTGACTCTGATTAACGAAGATACTGTTGTATTAGACTTAAAATTTTAATAAATATATATAATTATAATATATATCTTATAATATATATATATATATATTAAAATAGAGGTATTAATCTCTATGTTTTTTTTTTTTTTTTTGAGCACCGTCCGCTGGGTATATATTTTCTCTATATCCGAATTGTACGGATCAATCATGCTTTTTGGGAAAAGTGGAAGGGATCCGCGAGTTCGTGGAGCGAGCAGCATTTTTGTTTTTGTTTTTGCTTTTTTTTTTTTTTTGTATTTTGCAAGCACCGGGGAACCAACGGTCGGAACAATTGCCAAAATCGGAGACCTGCTTGCGCCGCTCCTCCCTCCACCGCCTACACCACCCCGCTCTGCTAGCGCTCAGGGGCCAGCTAGCTAGGGCTGTCCGACTATGGGAGGGGCCGCTATCGGATGTTCGACTCGAACAAATCGTGTGGATCAATTGCGCACCTTTTTTGTGTGTTTCTGGGCACTAGGGAACCGACGGACGCAACGATAGCGGAGGCATTAGTCTCTATCTATCATGTATTCTCGAGGTCCCTATTTGCCTCCGCCGCCTGAAGGTCGAGGAGGAGTAGGACATACGTCTCCTCCACCTTCACCACTAGGGACAGGCATGCCACCACTGCCAGCCGCCCCATCCATGGCCAATTCTCCTACAGCCAAGGCCCACCTCCACCGGAGAGAAAGCACCGATCAAGGTAGTTCATGGCAAGCACCATCGTGAGGGCATGGTGCGGATCAATCGCACCCTTTGGGAAAAGTGGGAGGGAGCTGTGTGTTCATGGAGTGAGTAGCAGTTTTTTTTTTTTTTTATAATGTTTTTGAAGCGCTAGGGAACTAACGGATGGAACAATCGCGAAGGCGTGAGTCTCTATCTACCATGTATTCTCGAGGTTCCGGTCCACCTTCGCTGCAGCTGCCTAGAGGTCGAAGAGGAGCAGGATGTACGTCTCCTCCATCTTTGCCATTAGGGACAGGCACGCTACTACCAACAACCACCCCATCCATGGTCGATCTCCCTACAGCCGAGGCTCATCTCTGCCGAAGAGGAAGCATTGATCGAGGTAGTTCATGGCGAGCACCACCGTGAGAGCAAAAAATTTATGTCGGGCGGCGGCGCATGCCACCCACTCAATCGCGCCCCTCCTCTTGGAGCAGAGATAGAGATTATCAACACCATTAGAGGAAAAAGTGGGGTGGGTCTCCCCTTCTTTGACGATCAGAGAAGACAAGAGAAGCTTGGAAGATGGCTTGGATTTTGTGTTGGGACCTCTGGGTTTAAATTGTAATTAGTTAATTGTGAAATAGGAGACATATGGATTATGCCCCAAGCAACCCCGCCGCCGCCCCCCATTTGGTCCCCATCCCCAATCAACCCCCCATAGCTTTGACCACTTTATTTAAGAATAATAAGAAAAAAAAAATTTAACACACTCTTATAAGTTCCCTGGCTCAAGGTCTACTAGTTGGGTCTATAAAGGCTTGACGCTCTCGCAACTGTACTTCCACGTTGAGGCTCTCCATGGCCAGCCCACCGACGACGATGACCTCGCTGCCGAACGGCCTCGCCGGCGACACCAACTTTGAAATGCCGGATAACGAGCAAGGCTCTTATGAAGTTGGCCATAAAGTTAGAGCAGAGAAGTTTGAAGTTAGAAACTGCCATATTCATAATTTATGCTTTAAAACTGCCATATCATAATTATATTATCTCCTTCAATGTAGCTTCTAATGGTCCATTCCTATAGTCTCTAAAGGAGGGATATTTGACCATTTGTTGTTGTGATTTCTCTAATTGAACTCATCTGGATATGGCCCACACTAACATGCATCTGATTTTATTTTACGTATTTTAATTAATCTGAACTTTAACTAAAGATAAATTTCTGATTAAGTAATAGAAATACATTATATTGTTTGATAAAGCTGGGCTCTATCCAAACATCATGGATAATATCTATTTTATAATTTTTATGACTGATTCAGTTACTGCCTTTGATGGATAAGGTACGTTATAAATAGGCATCTATGGACTTGGTCCACTACTCGTTCGAGAGCTTGTGAGATCTACCCCATCAAGAATACTCAAAGTAGGATTAGAAAAATCGAGGTGCTACTCGTTGTCGTTTGCCATATTCAAGCTTATAATTTTCTATAGTAAGTAGTATTAGAGACATCTCTATGCTATTTAGTTCAGCCCATGATCTAGATCTGTGAAACAGATTTCATCAAAAAATTCATTTATTTTATTGGGCCTTGTCAAGAAAGAAAGCGAATGGATGAGAGGGTAGGAACAAAGGTTCTCTCATAGGCCTCCTGTTGGACTCCGATCAATCTTCGGCTACTACAGGGATAGGCGGATGGCAAGTCTCATAGAGTTGTAGTTAGAGACCTCTGTTCAACAACAAAAAAAAAAGGAAGAAAAGAGGTGATGGTGGATGTCCTGACATTATGCACCTCTCTCCTCCATTTGTAAAGGCCTGGCTCCTCCTCCAACAGCCATCGTACCGGCTTTCGATATCTGGCAACAACCATTCAAGAATTTTTTTAAAAAAAGGGGGCTAGGAAGAAAAGAAATTCTTTCAAGACTGTCGGATCTCAGTAAGCCCATGGATCATCTTCCCAAGCACTGGCATAAAGATTGATCGGAGAAAGAGATAAGGTGGCGGCTGGTTGATCTAGCCTTTTTCGATGGCCATCGACCAGGATTTTCTTTTCGGGATGGACCGTATAAAATTGAAACCATTGGATCTAGCAAATTGATGGTTTTCACTTCCTAATTGGAGGCATAAGGGGTTGGAGGCATTGGAGACGGTGGCGGCCCGTCGATTCAGGCTGTCCCGACGATCGCCAATCATGATTTGGAGGGGAGGAGCACCAGTTAGGGCTCCTTCTTCTCCATTGATCACTCACTAAAGGGGCCTTTCGCCAGCACACTAACGATCGAGATGATGGTCTCATGCTAACCATCGGTGGTTGAGCACTCCAAGCACCTCATCGGTTGCGGATTTGAGGTGTTTCCCCACCACCGGCCTTGGGCTTTAGGCTTGATCAAGGAAAACGAGAAGGGAGGGAGGAGTTAAGGGCTAGGTTCGGATTTTTGGGTCACAACTTAAAACCCAAAATCCAGTTTGGACCCATTTACTGAAAGAACATTTTTATATTTAAGCCCCTATAAAAGTATATATTACATAAAGATCCTTTCTATAATTGAATGAACCTATTTAGAAAATTTTGCAATTTAGTCCCTAATAAAGAATAAAGCATATGAAGATTCTTATAAAATTGCACTTTAGCTCCTATGATAAGGTTTATTACATAAAGGTCCTTAGATTATTGTTTAGTCCTTGTAATAACTTTATCACATAAAGATTCTTTGTTAATTATGATAAGATCTTGCTATATAGTTTTATTACATAAAAATTTTATTTGCATATTATATGATTTATTTATATATTATTTAATTTATTTATATATAAATAAAAAATTATAAATCTATTATCATATTTTTGATAGTGTATATAATGTTATATTGAAGTTAGTCGATTTATTATGTTCAGAAATAGTCATTGCATCCTGAATATAGTAAATACCATACAAAGATTATAAAATAAAGTATATTAGCATGTGAATAAAATTATAATTAAGTCATAGAATAATTTACTTTATCCATAGAGAGTGGTTATTTTGATAATTTAATTAGAATAAGATGATAATTTAGATATTGAGGATAGAATTTTTTTCTAGACCTATGTGTATAGAAATTTACTGTCTTTTGATATCTACATTATTGATCATACTAATAAAGTATTAGTAAATTCTATGCGTGATGCACCTCTACCCATAGAAAGATTAGAATTTACTACTATCAAAGTTAAATATAAAAAAATATATTTGCTTTAGATAAAGTTTAATTAGTTTTATTATTTGATGATAAAGTGAACATGTGTTATTTACAGTATTGATTTTCATAATTATTGATAATAGCATAGAAATTTTTTTCTTAATGGATTAAGTTTCTTGGAATAAAAAGATAAAAATATTGTTCACATTAGGAGGTGCTGATCTTAATCTGGTGTATCGAGTTGATAGACTTTCACCACTTATGAATGAAAGTACACCATAATAAAAAAGCTTTTTAAGAATCATGAGCCATTTAATGAATTCAATTTGTCATACAAGAAATTTAACTTAAATTGATATATTAAGAGATCATATCACAATGCTCATATTTTCATGTATGCTGTAGAGTAGAAATCAACAAGCTCTTAAGATAAAAACCAGCATTCGTGAGTAGATTATATAAATGAGAGACATCATATAATAGTTAATTTGATATTAAAGTTTTCATATCAAATACCTTTTTAGTTCACTTTATCCTCACTATTTTTTCATCAAGTCAATCTCTTTAAGATTTTCTATAGTATACACAATGAGGAATGGACAGTTAAAGAATTACTAGCCAAATATATGTATAGATGAAAAAAAGATTAAGTCAAAAGAAGATAAAGAGCGTGAACTTTGATTCACATCAAGTTAATGAAAAGACAAGTAAAGAAAAAAGGGGTACCTAGTTACCAAAGACAAAAGAAAAAAAATATTTATTATGATATTGGTGAAGTCATTAATAAGATTATCAAATATTTCCTCCGTAAAAGAAAGCAATACCTAAAGAAAAACTGTATAAAGTATAAAAAGTGGTTGCAAAAGAAAAACATCCTTTACTATTATGTATGTTTTAAATTTAATTTAGTAAATATTTCTTATTCTACTTAATAGACTGACTCTAGTGCACTTATGCACGTTGCCAATAAGTTAGAAGATTTTCTATTAAGAAGAATTTTGACTAAAAATGAACAGTCTATTTTTATTTAAAAATAAGAATATTTACTTATTAAGATAGTTAGATGCTATAGGATAGTCTTAGATCCTGAACTAGATTTTTATTTTAAAAATATTTTCATGTTATGACATCAAGGTTAAAAAGAGTTATAAGGCTAGTGAAGAAAATGATCTTAGGATCATCAAAGTTTATTAATTTTATAATATATGATAACTATATAAAGAAAAATAGATATATACATTTAAGGATGTCATGATGATTTAAGAAACTTTGAAAATCATTCACACTATTATATGCAAATCTTTTTTTTCATATCTAATAGAGAAAAATATTTCGTTACACCCATTGGTGACTATTCACTTTATATATTTATACTTTCTGTTTGATAAGACTAATATCTTTAAGACCTTAAGAAATTTGAAATAGAGTTAGAAGAATAATCAAGAAAAGTGATTAAAGTAGTTAGATATGATAAAGGTGATGAGTATTATGGTTGATATATTGAGATGAAATAACAGTCAAGATCATTAGTAAAATTTTTAAAGGTACAAAGCATTATACTCTAGTACATAATGCTTAGTATACCATATCAAAATGATGTTAGCTGAAGCTAAGCTAAGGTTTATAATCTAGAAGAAAGAATATTTAATCTCAAAACAATCAGTGATTTTTATTGGTTATCTAAAGATCAACATGATATAGATTTTATTATCTATCTTCTATATTACAGATAGTAAAAAATTAATAAAGCTAGATTCTCGAGATTGACATGTTTAGTGGGAGTAGAGAATCTTAAGACATTATCTTAAGAAAATACTAAATCTATAAAGTAGACTGAAGTAATAATTTTTATTATTATTCTTTGAAATAATATTCAATAGGAATCATCACTTTATCAAGTTTCATTCTATCAGATTTCTATTATCAAGAAAATAACTGTCTAACTACCGCCATAAATGGATCAAGGGACAATTCTCTAGAGATCTATTAAAGTAAGAAAATCTGCTATACCTTCAGATTATATGGTATATCTGGCTAATATACGTAAAAAGATTGATGACCTTAAGATGTTCTTACAAGTCATGAGTGGTGTGAACACTTTACAATTATTGGATGCCATCAAAGAAGAATTAGGCTCTATGGATAATAACCATATCTAGAAATAAGATTAAATGATATGAAGCTAGACTTATAGTAAAGAGGTTTACACAAAAGAAAGTGTTGGGGATAAATCCCGCTCCTGCCGAAGCCCGGCCCGACGCTCAGCCCAATGTAACCAGTAGCCGCTGAAGAGCTTTAGCGCCAAGGTCCGGGCCGAACTGCTGCGCCAGGCCGAGCCCCAAGGACCGGGCCGAACTGCCTAGAGGCCGAACTCCCACCGCCAGCCGAACTTCTTGGCGGCCGAGCTCCTTGGACTCCAAGCGGCTGGACTTCTTCGGGAGACAGACTCCTCCCAGACGCCCGTTCGGCCATCCGAGCTCCTCCCGGGTTTTCCCTTCAGCCGAACTCTCCTACGAGCCCGAACTCCTTCGGGCCCCACGGCCGAACTCCTTCGGACCGACCCCAGGCGAGCCCCTGCAGCCGAACTCCTTCGGACTTCCCACGGCCGAACTCCTTCGGACTGACCCCAGGCGAGCCCATGCAGCCGAACTCCTTCGGACCGACTTCAGGCGAGCCCAAGTGGCCGAACCCCTTCGGACCGACCCTAGGCGACCGAACTCCTCAGCAAGCCCTGGCCGAACCAACTAGCAACCTAAGTCCTTCAACTGGCCAGCCGAGCCTTCTTCGGGCCTCTCAGCGGTCGAACTCCTCGGCAACCGTCCCGCGGCCGAACTCTACAGATGGCCGACCCTTCAGCCAGACGAACTCCCCCAGCTTCCCCCTCGGCCGAACTCTGTTACAAGTCCGAACTCCATTGGACGAACTGTCGCCTGCAGCAAGACCGGACGACGCCTTCCTCTCCGTACCGGACTCCATGCGGCCCACGGCTCGCCGGTATGGCTCCCACGATCCACCGGACGACGCCTTCCTCTCCGTACCGGACTCCATGCGGCCCACGACTCGCCGGTATGGCTCCCACGATCCACCGGACGACGCCTTCCTCTCCGTACCGGACTCCATGCGGCCCACGACTCGCCGGTATGGCTCCCACGATCCACCGGACGACGCCTTCCTCTCCGTACCGGACTCCATGCGGCCCACGCCTCGCCGGTATGGCTCCCACGATCTACCGGACGACGCCTTCCTCTCCGTACCAAACTCCATGCTGCCCGACGACTCTCTGCCAGACGGCACAGCCGTCACCATCAACTAAGCTCCGCTATAAAAGGACCCCTCCCGACATACTAAGGCTAAGCTCTCTGAACTCTCGACTCTCTAAGCTCTCCTCCACATCTCTAAGCTCCGGAACTCATTCCGAGCACTCCATTACTGTTGGCCGGAAACTAACTTGACCGTCGGAGGGTCCTGCCGGAGCCACCACCCCACCGGTTCCGGACGGGACTTCGTTTTGCAGGTCCCCGGCGGCGCCCAGCGGCCTCGATTGCGGCGACCTCCGGCGGCGACGGATTTCTGCACCAACAGATTGGCGCTAGAAGGAGGGCCTGAACCTTCGAGGTTCCCTTGTTCTTAAAGGAGTGCTCGGCGACGATTTCCTTCCCCTGCTCCGGATCTCTCTTCTCCCTCTTCAGTATTCCTTTTCTGGAAAGAAAAATGCCCCCCAGAAGAGCCTCGACCCGGAGGTCGGCAGCCTCCGCGGCCCGATCCCGTTCGGGTCCGTCCGCTCCCACTCCGGCCCCGGCGACACGGGCCCGCTCCGTACCCGCGGTGGATGCGGAGCGGTTCGACCTGCTTGCCCAGCAGGTCCACGATCTTACGGAGGCGGTGCGGGCGGTGCAGGCCATGCATTCGCGAGGTCCGGCGCCCACTCGACCGGCGCGGGGTTCCCCGGAGCCCGGGAACCCAGTCCAGGAGTGACCGATGTGGGCTACCCGACCTCCGGCCCTCGGAAGAGAAGGGCAGCCGGCAAGGAGCCCCTGCTCGGACCGCGGCTCGACCCAGGGAGAGGCTTCACACCTATTCCGCGAGAAGACCTTGGGGATTAAGGATCGCGAAGACTTTTGGATCAAAGGCTCTTGGAGATGGGACGACGCATAGAAGAACTTCGTCATACTCCTTCCTCCCGCGGTAACGATATTTGCACTGATCCTCCCTTCTCACAGAAAATTATGCAGGAACAGGTACCGCCGAACTTCAAGCTCCCACATTTTGAAAGCTACGATGGGACCACCGACCCGGTCGACCATTTGGAGGCTTTCAGGACTACGATGTTGCTCCATGGCGCGCCTGATGCCATCTTGTGTCGGGCTTTCCCTTCTACCCTCAAAGGAGCGGCCAGGAATTGGTACTCGGCGCTTAAGCCGGGCACCATCCTGTCATTTGACCAAATGAGTCAACAATTCGTGGCCCACTTTGTTAGCAGCAAGCGGCCGCGCAGAGGCTCGGATTCCTTGTTGGCCATCAGGCAAAAAGAGGGGGAGCCCATCCGGGCTTACGTCACCCGGTTCAACGTTGCCGCGCTGGAAGTCCGGAACCTGGACCAATCGGTTGCTATGGCCGCGCTCAAGGGCGGCCTTCAGAAGAACGACCTGTTGTTCTCCCTGGAAAAGAAATATCCCAGGGATTTCGCTGACATGCTAGCTCGGGCGGAAAGCTATGCCCGGGCAAAGGAGGCTTTTGAGGCCAAGGATAATGAAGCTCGCGACAAGCGACGAGTAGGCAGAGCGGGAAGGCCCGTCGAAGAAAGAAAGCGCACCGAAGCTTGGCCGCGCTCCCGAACTCCGCCTGGCCGCGGGCGAGCCCGGACTCCACCTCAGGCTCGGGGGCGGGAAGCCACCGACGGAAGGGCACACCGAATTCCCCCCCGACGCCGAAGTCCCCTCCGGCGCCGAAGTTCCCCCCGGCGCCGAGGTTCTCCCCCGCGACGAGGTTCATCTCCGCGCCAAGGTTCTCCCCTCCGATGGCATTTTCACAGCTACGCCCCCCTCAACGCCTCGAAGGCTCAAGTGCTGCTGGAGATCAAGGGAAGACTTCCGGAGCCGGAGAGAATGCGTTCCCATCCCAGAAAACGCAACCCCAATAAGTTCTTCCTTTACCACCGTGACCACGGTCACGATACCGAGGAGTGCATCCAGCTCCAGGATGAAATCGAGGAGCTGGTCCGGCGGGGCAGGCTTGGCCGATTCCTGCGAAGACAACCTAAAGAGCGGGAAGATCGGCCGAGAATATTGCCGCCGGATGAGGAGGATCGGCAGGAGGATCGGCCGCCTCTTGGCATCATTAACACCGTCTCGGGAGGACCGCAGTAGGAAAAGACCGACGAATCCGAGGGACCGGCGAAGAGGCAGAGGACCTCGGAGCCCGTGACCTTCACCAAAGCAGACGCCCAAGGGATCCGATTTCCACATAACGACGCGGTTGTAATCTCTTTAAACGTCGCTGATTATGATGTACGCCGCGTTTTGGTGGATAATGGAAGTTCGGCGGACATATTGTTTTATGATGCCTTCTTAAAAATGTCCCTACCTGACATCCGCTTAGGGCCTGTAAATTCCCCCCTGGTAGGATTTGCCGGACACGCCGTTCCGATCGAAGGCATGGTGACTTTGGCGGTGACGGCGGGCCAATCCCCAAAATTGGCCAAGGCGCGGATCGACTTTCTGGTCGTGAAGACCCCGTCCGCCTATAATGTAATCCTTGAGCGACCCGGCCTAAACGCATTACGGGCGGTTGTGTCAACCTACTACTTAAAGATGAAATTCCCGACGAGCCACGGAGTCGGCGAGGTCAGAGGAGACCAGGCCCTGGCGAAGTACTGTTACTCAGTTGCCCTGTGCGGGGGAGGCCGGCCCGACCCTTGCCTTGTTGATGGGCTGGACGTCCGCGACGACCTCACTGAAGAATGGGGCGAACCTGCGGAAGACCTCGTCCCTGTGTCCTTACACGACGGAGACCCGGGGCATGAGGTGCGGATCGGCTCCAACTTGGCAGCCGAGGTTAGGAGACAGCTCGTCGCTTTCCTCAGAAGGAATGCGGACGTCTTCGCCTGGGCCCCAGCGGATGTACCAGGGATCGACGCCGATGTTATAGAGCATCGGCTGGCCATCGACCCAAGGCACCGACCCATCAGAGAAAAGTTGCGCCGCCAAGCCCCAGAGAGACAGAAGGCGGTAGCCGAAGAAGTGGATAAGCTCCTCGAGGCCGGACTCATCCGGGAGGTCAACTATCCGACCTGGGTCTCGAACGTGGTCCTCGTCAAAAAAGCAAACAATAAATGGAGGATGTGCGTCGACTTCAAGAAGTTGAACAAAGCCTGCCCAAAGGACAGCTACCCCCTACCGAGGATCGATCAGCTGGTGGACGCTACCTCGGGCCACGAGCTCCTCACTTTTATGGACGCATTTTCTGGTTACAACCAGATACGCATGGCGCCCGAAGATGAAGAAAAGACCACCTTTATTACTGACCGAGGTCTCTACTGTTACAGGGTCATGCCTTTCAGCCTTTCAGACTCAAGAATGCAGGAGCCACCTACCAGCGCTTGGTCAATAAGGTCTTTCAAGGGGCAGATCGGCCGCAACATGGAGGTGTACGTGGACGACATGCTAGTCAAAAGCCGAGCCTCGACGGACCACCTCGCCGACCTTGAAGAAACCTTCGGTGCGCTTAGGAGGCACAAGATGAAGTTGAACCCGACCAAGTGCGCCTTCGGCGTGACCTCCAGAAAATTCCTAGGATTCATGGTGTCGAGACGCGGAATCGAGGCAAATCCCGAGAAAATCCGAGCCATCCAGAAGATGACTGCCCCGAAAATAATTAAGGAAGTTCAGCGCCTGGCTGGGAAGGTGGCGTCCCTGAACCGCTTTGTCTCAAGGTCGGCCGAGCGGTGCCTGCCTTTCTTCCAGGTCCTCAGGCGACCGAAAGATTTTTGCTGGACAGCGGAGTGCAAACAGGCATTCGAGGAGCTTAAAAACTACCTCGGCGCACCCCCACTGCTGGCAAAGCCCGAACCTGGAGAAGGGCTGCTCCTATACCTAGCTGTCTCTCCAATGGCCCTGGCGGCTGTCCTGGTCAGGGAAGATGCGAAGGCGCAACAACCAGTCTACTACGTGAGCCGAGCCTTGAGGGACGCGCGGAGACCAGGTACTCCAAGTTAGAAAAACTAATTTACTGTCTTCTGATCGCAGCCAGGAGGCTCCGACCTTACTTTCAGGAGCATACCATCACGGTCCTCACGGACCAACCAATAAGAGCCGTCCTCCACCGAGCAGACGCTTCAGGAAGAATCGCCAAATGGGCGATCGAGCTCACGGAGTTCGACATCAATTACCGGCCCAGGCCATCGATCAAGGCTCAGATACTGGCGGACTTCATGCTGGAATGCACCGCACCAGTTGAAGCCGAGCTTGAGTCAAGCGAGGCTATCATCGGAGGGAGACCAGGCCCCAACGAAGCCGAGCTGTGGCGGTCGAGCTTCCCTGAAGAAAGGGCCGACCTCCTTGAAGGCGCCTGGGTTCTGCATGTGGATGGCTCGTCCAACTCTAGTGGGGCCGGCGCAGGGCTGGTCCTGGTTAGCCCCGAGGGGATCGTCACCGAGTACGCATTGCGCTTCGAGTTTCCCACAACCAACAATGGGGCCGAGTATGAAGCGCTGATAGCCGGGCTGCAGATAGCCAGGGAATTGAAGGTGGGTCGGCTTCAAGTCTATAGCGATTCCCAGTTGGTGGTCGGTCAGGTCGGCGGCAGCTACGAGGCGCGGGAGGAAAGCATGGTGATGTACCTCGGAAAGGTGAAGAACTTAATACCAGCCTTCGACAGCTTCGACATTCGGCACATCCCAAGGACCGGGAATACAAGGGCCGACCTCCTCTCCAAGTTGGCCACCTCTGCCCCGGCCGAACTACCAAAAGAGGTGTTTCTGGAAACTCTGAAGTGCCCGACCACCGAGGAACCTCAGGCCGTCCTGCGGACGGACTTCGAGCCCAGCTGGATCGATCCGCTGATCGCCTACCTCGAAGAAGGGGTCCTCCCTCACGACCGAAGAGAAGCTCGGAAACTCAGGAGTCAAGCCTCCCGCTACGTCATGTACGAGGGCAGGTTATATAAAAGGTCGTACTCCCTCCCGCTGCTGAGGTGCCTCCGACCCTCTGAGGCCTGCATCGCGCTACAGGATGTCCACGAAGGACTCTGCGGAAGTCACGCGGGAGCCAGATCCCTATCGCAAAGACTACTTCGGCAAGGGTACTACTGGCCAACCCTACTTCGTGATTCCACGGAATACGTGAAGAGATGTGACCGCTGCCAGAAGAACGCCTGCGTGCAAAGGCAGCCGGCATCCGAACTCACTCTGGTCACTGCACCCTGGCCCTTCGCGCAGTGGGGGATGGACATCCTCGGCCCCTTTCCAACGGCGTCCGGGCAACGGAAGTTCCTCCTGGTCGCGATTGACTACTTTACCAAGTGGGTCGAGGCGGAACCACTAGCGAAGATCACCGAGGCCAAGGTGCAGGACTTCGTCTGGAAGACGCTGATCTGTCGGTTCGGCCTGCCCCGAGCCCTCATAACCGATAATGGGCGACAGTTCGCTGGAGCCCGGTTTGCCGAGTTCTGCGAAGGACTAAACGTCTCCCACCACTTCACGTCGGTGGCTCATCCGCAAGCCAATGGGGAAGCCGAAGTGACCAATCGGACCCTGCTGCAAGGCCTCAAAATGAGGCTCGACAGGGCAAAGGGGGCCTGGGCAGACGAACTCTACCACATCCTCTGGGCATACCGAACAACGCAGAGGGTACCGACCGGCGAGACGCCCTTCGCCTTGGCCTTCGGCACCGAGGCAGTCATCCCGATCGAGCTCAAACTTCCATCTGCTCGAATCGTGGGCTTCAACGAGCAACTCAACCCCCAGGACCTCAGAGCCAACCTCGACCTTCTAGAAGAAAAGAGGGAAGCGGCCCGCATCCGGATGGCCACCTACCAACGGAAGGTGGCTCGGTATTACAATTCCAGAGTCAAAAACAAGGCATTCAGAGTTGGGGATTTGGTGCTCCGACGAGCAGCCGTCTCTCAGCCCCAGAGTCAAGGAAAGCTCGTCCCAAATTGGAAAGGTCCGTACGAAGTGGTAGAGGTCGTCCGACCTGGAACCTATCGCCTAAAGGAGCTCGGAGGACTAACGCTTCCCCGACCTTGGAACTCGGAAAACCTGAGAATGTACCACCAATAGTTTCCCTCAATAAAACCTTGTTGCTCGACACTATCGTTTCAGGGTCGCTAAAAAAAAAAAACAAGAAGAAAAGAAGCGAGCGGGAATGTCCCGCTAGGAACGGGAGGAGAACCTCGTCCTAGCGTGAGCAAAGTCAAAGGCCCCGTTCGCAAAGGACGGGATGGGGGGAGAAGCGAGGACGACGGTCCTCATGTGCCCCCACAGCCGGCTAGGAACAGGAGGAGAACCTCGTCCTAGCACGAGCAAGCAAAGTCAAAGGCCCCGTTCACAAAGGACGGGATGGGGGGAGAAGCGAGGACGACGGTCCTCATGTGCCCCCACAGCCGGCTAGGAACAGGAGGAGAACCTCGTCCTAGCACGAGCAAAGTCAAAGGCCCCATTCACAAAGGACGGGATGGGGGGAGAAGCGAGGACGACGGTCCTCATGTGCCCCCACAGCCGGCTAGGAACAGGAGGAGAACCTCGTCCTAGCACGAGCAAAGTCAAAGGCCCCGTTCGCAAAGGACGGGATGGGGGAGAAGCGAGGACGACGGTCCTCATGTGCCCCCACAGCCGGCTAGGAACAGGAGGAGAACCTCGTCCTAGCGTGAGCAAAGTCGAAGGCCCCGTCCACAAGGACGGGATGGGGGGAGAAGCGAGGACGACGGTCCTCATGTGCCCCCACAGCCGGCTAGGAATAGGAGGAGAACCTCGTCCTAGCGTGAGCAAAGTCGAAGGCCCCGTCCACCAAGGATGGGATGGGGGGAGAGGCGAGGACGACAGTCCCCATGTGCCCCCACAGCCCGTTGGGAACAAGAGGAGAACCTCGTCCTGACGCGAGCGAGGTCCAAGGCCGAGCCCCAGAGTCTACGGCAAGCTTCACTGCAGAAGACGAGGTCTCCTTCAGACCTCAGCTTCAACTTCGGTATCAGCATCAGCGGGAGACGGGATCTCCCCCAAGCGATCATAACCTTGACTGCAAAAGAGGAGGTCTCCCCCGAATCGACTTCGGTTGATGAAGGCAATGTCAACTCCGACCCTGACCACGGGGGGCAACATTGACTCCGGCCTCAACGTCGGCTTCACCAATTTTGGCTGGAAATGAGTCCCACTTCAACTCCAAACATCGACTGGGGATGAGACCTCCCCCGAGCTTCAGCTGCAACAAATGCGGAGCCTGGAAGGAAGACTTCGGCAGTCGCCTGTTTTGGTACTCCCTTCCTTCAATTTTTGAACTCGGGAGTGGGGGGGCTACTGTTGGGGATAAATCCCGCTCCTGCCGAAGCCCGGCCCGACGCTCAGCCCAATGTAACCAGTAGCCGCTGAAGAGCTTTAGCGCCAAGGTCCGGGCCGAACTGCCGCGCCAGGCCGAGCCCCAAGGTCCGGGCCGAACTGCCTAGAGGCCGAACTCCCACCGCCAGCCGAACTTCCTGGCGGCCGAGCTCCTTGGACTCCAAGCGGCTGGACTTCTTCGGGAGACGGACTCCTCCCAGACGCCCGTTCGGCCATCCGAGCTCCTCCCGGGTTTTTCCCTTCAGCCGAACTCTCCTACGAGCCCGAACTCCTTCGGGCCCCACGGCCGAACTCCTTCGGACCGACCCCAGGCGAGCCCCTGCAGCCGAACTCCTTCGGACTTCCCACGGCCGAACTCCTTCGGACTGACCCCAGGCGAGCCCGTGCAGCCGAACTCCTTCGGACCGACTTCAGGCGAGCCCAAGTGGCCGAACCCCTTCGGACCGACCCTAGGCGACCGAACTCCTCAGCAAGCCCTGGCCGAACCAACTAGCAACCTAAGTCCTTCAACTGGCCAGCCGAGCCTCTTCGGGCCTCTCGGCGGTCGAACTCCTCGGCAACCGTCCCGCGGCCGAACTCTACAGATGGCCGACCCTTCAGCCAGACGAACTCCCCCAGCTTCCCCCTCGGCCGAACTCTGTTACAAGTCCGAACTCCATTGGACGAACTGTCGCCTGCAGCAAGACCGGACGGCGCCTTCCTCTCCGTACCGGACTCCATGCGGCCCACGGCTCGCCGGTATGGCTCCCACGATCCACCGGACGACGCCTTCCTCTCCGTACCGGACTCCATGCGGCCCACGACTCGCCGGTATGGCTCCCACGATCCACCGGACGACGCCTTCCTCTCCGTACCGGACTCCATGCGGCCCACGACTCGCCGGTATGGCTCCCACGATCCACCGGACGACGCCTTCCTCTCCGTACCGGACTCCATGCGGCCCACGCCTCGCCGGTATGGCTCCCACGATCTACCGGACGACGCCTTCCTCTCCGTACCAAACTCCATGCTGCCCGACGACTCTCTGCCAGACGGCACAGCCGTCACCATCAACTAAGCTCCGCTATAAAAGGACCCCTCCCGACATACTAAGGCTAAGCTCTCTGAACTCTCGACTCTCTAAGCTCTCCTCCACATCTCTAAGCTCCGGAACTCATTCCGAGCACTCCATTACTGTTGGCCGGAAGCTAACTTGACCGTCGGAGGGTCCTGCCGGAGCCACCACCCCACCGGTTCCGGACGGGACTTCGTTTTGCAGGTCTCCGGCGGCGCCCAGCGGCCTCGATTGCGGCGACCTCCGGCGGCGACGGATTTCTGCACCAACAGAAAGTATTAACTATTTTTTTAGAATTATCATGATCTTGGTAGCTCATTTTTATCTAAAGCTACATCAGATGGTTGTAAAAATAATCTTTCTTAAAAGTAATCTAAAGAAAGAGACCTATATGCTACAACATATAAGGAATTTTATAGTCAATAGACAAAGATATATGGTTCGTAAATTAAAAAATTCAGTTATGAACTTAAATAGACTTCCATACTATGATATCTCAATTTTCATTAGATCATCATTGTTTTTGGGCTTAAAAAAAATTCTATATATCCAAAGATTAATGAGAGTAAGTTCATAATATTTTTCTTGCTAACAGTAATTTAAGTTCACTTAAGTAAACCAAATAGTTTCTATCTCTAAATTTTACGATGTAAGATATAGATGAAATCATTTAAGTTATCGGTCAGACTCATTGAGATAGATCCTTAAGACTACTTGGGCTATCTTTACATCTCTAAAGTACCAAATTTGTGATAAAAAAAGTATTCCTCTAGATGTGTTCATAATATAAAGGATGACACATTTAATAAAATTTAATATTCAAGAATTAAGATAAAGATAGAGAAAATAAGATTTATAACTTATGTATATGATGTTGGGAGCCTATGCACATGTTCATATGGGTGCAGACATTGTTGCATCAATGTATGTACATTATTAATATGATCCAGGATTGGAGTATAAAAAAGTTACAAAGAAAGTTATGCATTACTTATAGGATATAAAAGTTTACATGCTTACATATAATCGATCTGAGCATCATGAAGTAATAAGCTATTAGGATTCGAAATTTCTTGGATGTACTAATAATATGTAGTCTATTATTGAGATATCTTCTATCTATAAGAGGTGCTATAAAGATATTCTGTGATAATATTTTTTGCAAGTAAGATTCTTCTACAATATGAGAGTGTAAGCACCAGCAAATATATTGATGTTAAGTATTTGACTTTTTATGAGAAAATAAAGGATCTAATATCTATGGAACATATCATATAGAGCTAAAAATTTTAGATCCACTGACTAAAGATATCATTTTCAGGATTTTGAGGGTTAGATGGATCATATAGGGATACAGCTCATTTAGTGATTGATGTATATTGAACATTATGTATAAAATGATCATATTAGATTTTATGATTTAATTTATTTTATGCTGATCAGTTATTTACCATGTGATATAAAGTTGACTAAAAAATAAACGTAAAGTTTCATCTATTTATAAAGCTAAAGTTTCATATAAAAAACTTGATTATGAGGTGTCATTAGTGTTGTAATACATGAAAAGTCATATGTTGATCGATAATATATTTGCTACCATGATTTGTATTGATGATTATTTTATAATTAAGTATATAGTATATATCCTATGGAGAAAATAAGTTTTTTAAATGTGACCACAATAGTTTTCAACTATTAGATCCAGATAATGTTTAACTAAAGATTTTTGAAATACTTTAAATAATTAAAATAAAGATTCTTAATTGTATTAGGTTGGGCTAAGTAGGAGAATATTGTGATTCTCTAATTGAACCCATCTGCATGTGGCCCACATTAACATTCATTTAGTTTTATTTTACATATTTTAATTAATCTGTACTCTGGCTAAAGATAAGCCTTTGATTAAGTAATAGAGATATATTAAATGGTTTGATAAAGTTGAGCTCTACCCAAACATCTTGGATAATGTCTATCTTGCGGTCTTTATGACTAATTCAGTTACTGTCTTTGATAGATAAGATACATAATATATAAATAAACACCTATGGACTTAGTCCATTATTCATTCGAGAGCTTGTGAAATCCTTTCCATCAGAAATACTTGGAGTAGGATTAGAAAAATTAAGATGCTGCTCGTCATTCGCGAGAAGCATCAAGTATATACTTTTGTGAACATAGATTGTAGATCGTTGCAGTTATAGGCTTTGAATCGAGGATTCATTCAAGACTTGAACAGCAATGGCTACACGTATGATTTTTTCATATTCAAGTTTATAATTTTCTACATTTGTAACCTAGAGTTTGCGGTGTCACACGATGGTAAAAATAAAAGAAGGAAGTAGTATAGCTTGAGTTCTTTTGTGTGCATTATTTTAATAAGGGCTTATTTTTGTACAGCCATGCAAGTCCACAACTAGAGGTGTTTAGGATTAGCATATTGCCAAACCCTCGTTCCGTCACCAACAAAATTAGCATCAGAGCCTGCCTTACCAAGTCTAGATCCACTTCTCTATGTTGCTTTCAGTATAAATGGTACAATAATTTAAGATCCTATTCGAAGGTATTATATTTGGATTTGTTGGTCTTGTCTGAGTAATTAAGATCTTTCTATTGCAAAATTGATATGGGCAGTACTAAGGATGTATAATCTTTATGAGGCAGATAGAAAGCTTCCCATTCTTTTGCTTTACATTTCTGAGGATGGGAAGAAGTCAAGTTTCAGACCACGGTCTCCTCCTTCTTTTAGCCTACCGTGTGGAGCCCCCCTACGTGACTGATTAAGTTTTAAACTTGGCATTATAAAAGTATGGTGCAACATATATATAAATTTTTTTTTGATAAAAAGAGAACACATATAAATTTTAAATAAGTTCGTATCCAGGAGGGAAAGAGCTACATGTGCATTTAGATGGAAAAACCCTACATCTTCAACCGGCCAGCATGGCCTCCATTCCGAACTACGTACATTAGTTCTTTTGGCGTTCTCTTTTCAATTTCTCTCCTTTCTCGTCCTCCACCTTTCGGCTCTTTTTAGTCGACCATTGCCTTTTTGACCGTGACACCATGGACACAGTACCCCTTATCCAAACAATTGCGGTCCTTGGTGGCTGAGGAACTGCAGGGCCCACATCAACCTGCTCCATCGCTCCTCCTCATTCGACCACACAAATGCCGGCCATGGCCGTGGGCTCCACTGCTCGGGAGATGATCTCAAGAATGGCCACCATTTTGGACCGCTCGTCGGAAATGAGACGATTGAAGACGAAGGCGGCGGAGGAGGAGGACGTGCTCGATGTTCGCTGGCAGTAGCAAGTCAACGAGGCAGTGCACGTGGTAGGCAAAGACTCGGGTAAGTCCATATACCAATCCCATATGTTGAGTCCCCGAGCGATCGGTCTAAAAGGTCGAGAGTAGAAATAATCTAAATTCACGTAGATTCTAATAAAAAGTAGTAAAGAGAAGTTCGGATGCTTTTTGACCAAACGTGGGAAAGGTCACCAAGTTGTGACACAAAAGAAAAAATAAATAAATAAATAAGAAATTTGTTAAAGTTTTTTATTATTATTTTTTATTTAATGATACAGGAGGCTGGAAAAGCAGCTACCTGGTTTTTATTAAATAGCAGAGTATTTATAGAATGAGAGAAAAGAGTCCAAGTCTTACAAATAGAGGGTTAACAGAGGAGAAATTTCAAAAGAGTTAATACAGAGGGAGAATTGACAGAAAAAAATTACAGAGAGATATGATTAACAGAGAAAAATGCTATTATTAGAAATTCAGTAAAGAGAAGATCAACTTGCTTCGGCTGAATGCTGGCTGGAATATGCGACCATAAAACTAACCTGAAGAGAGCGGTGACTGAGATGATGATATCGAGCTCATGATCAAGTTATATTGGCTATCCTTCCTGTTATCTCTTGATTTTATTATTTATTTTTCTCTCAACCACCTTAATCTTCTCCGCCAGGAGCCATTGGAGGTGATGCTGAAATGGCTGCTGAATCCAAAGGCAAGTCCCACCAAGCATGAATCCGATGTTGAGTCGAATTTAACAATATTGTCCAAACTCCGTCTTTTCCCATATATATTATTTTTTGGAGGTTGTGTTGGTAATGCACATAATTGGATGCTACAATAAAACAAATTTAGGTTCGTCATTACCCTTACAACCTCTGGAAAACGCAATAGACGACAGCAATTGCTTATTGTTGCTAGAACGGTAAACAACAGCCAGTAATAGATATAATGATAGCTATTTGTCTAAGTCATTTTTTGTTAAATAAATATTATTTTTAAAATGATTATTAAAAGTAAATCTAATAATATTTTTTATATGTTGATCAATGTAATCTGAAATATGAATCCGGGTTGCTCAACACCACAGCACAATGAGTCAATGACTGTACTAATTGCATCAGTCGACACCTATGTTATTGGTTTATTCTGAATTGTTAAAAAAAATTATTGGCACAAGATAAAGAAGTCCGCTATTAAATAACAATATAATGGCCCTATGCTTAGAATATTGTTCAAATTCTTGCACTTCTTTTTTTCTTGTTCGATATTACATAGCTAAATTTTTTACCAGCTCAAAATAAAAATTTTCAGCCTGGGAGTTTATTGTGGCATTTCAAATCTTGTCTATTTATGATATATATGGCTAATCTGGTCTATTTATGATCTTGTGTATGTATGGTTGTAACGTCTTAGGATAGATTAGGTCAATAATTTGTTTCGAAAAATTAGATTAGCTTTCTTATTGAATGACTTGATTTTAGGGTTAACGGTTTGTATCCCATGTATATATATCAAATACCTTGTACACATGTCTTCATATGAATGTATAAGCTTTTACATGGTATCAGAGCCATTGTGAAACTTAAATCTAGTTCATCATCTCGTCCAAACATGGATTCAACCTCTCCCTATTACCTCACCAATTCGGATAACCAAGGTACTGTTTTGGTTTCTTACTTACTCGGTAGAAAGAATTATCCCACTTGGGTTCGCGCCATGACTAATGCACTTCATGCAAAGAATAAACTATGTTTTATTGATGGGAGTTGGCCGAAGCCGGAGGCATCTTCATCAGATGCTTCAACGTGCGCAAAGTGCGACTCCATGGTCATGTCCTGGCTATTCAATTTTTTGGCCAAGGAATTACATGACAGTGTTGCATACGGATCGACCTTATGGATCAGTTTTCTTAAGGGAATGCTCTCCGGATTCATCATCTCCATCGGGAACTCGGTTTATTATCTAAAAAGGTCTCTCTATGTCCTCTTATTTTACAAAGTTGAAATCTTTGTGGGATGATGTCTCTATCCCAAAGTGTTCAGTGGTGCAGCAAGGGAGTTTGTGCAAGAACAAGAAAAAGAAAAAGTACACAAGTTTTTGATAAGACTTGGTGACTCTTTCAATTCCGTTCAATCGCAGATCCTCAGTCAGGAGCTTCTGCCTAATCTGAGTCAAGTTTATGCCTTGGTTTGTCAGGATGAGAAACAGCAGGCCCTTCATGCTACTTGTCAAACAAATATCGAAGCCGCTGCTCTGCATGTGCGAGGCAACAATTCTTTGGCTTCTAATATGATTCCTTCTACACAGAATAAGGACAAGAAACGAATCATCTGCGAGCATTGTCAAAAGCCAGGACATGATACATCTTGCTATTATAAACTTATTGGCTTTCCATCACATTGGCAAGTTAGCAAGTCCCAGCAGAAAAAGGGTGGCATGCCTTCATCAAATCGTGGTTCCGGGGTTTCTACCGCTCATCGTGCCCAGGCCGCAGGAGATTCTTCTCTACTTCCTGGCTCATCTGAAGATTAGTACCAGCAACTTTTTTCTCTTCTGAACAATGATAAAACTGTGGTGAATGAAAATGTGGCTAGTAACGTTTCTTTCGTTCCTACACTTGTTTATTGGGTTTTAGATACTGAAGCCTCTAATCATATGACTTCGAGTCATTCATCTCCGTCATCTCATCTAATTCTTCTTTTATTTGGCTATCAAATGTAAGTACCGGTTTCACATGTTGAGAATATCCCTCTTAGTATCGACATTATACTGCATGATGTTCTTTACATTTTCAATTTTCAATTTTCAATGTAATTTAATTTCTATTCAAAAGCTTACTTGTGATGCCAATTGTTTTGTAACTTTTTGGCAATCTTTTTGTGTCATTCTAGACCAAGTATCGACGAGGCCGATTGGACTGGATGATGCATGACATGGAGCTTATTATCTTTGTCTTGTGGCTGCACTACTACAGTAAAAAGTTATGGCAGCGGATTGGAACCGCTGTCATAGTTCAAAAAATCATTGACATAGCCTATGATGATAGTTACTTAACCGCTGCCACTATCACCATCACCGTAGGTCTATGACAGCAATTTCTACAGCGATTATATGGCAACGGTTTCTGTAGCGATTATTATAACTGCTGCCATATGTAATGTATAGCAGCAGTTATTCAACCGCTGCTATAACGATCTATAGCAATGGTTTATCAATGCTGCTATAGATTTATATAGCAGCGGTTGAATAATCGCTGCTTTACCAGTTATGGCAATGGTTATATAACCACTACTTTATCAGTTATAGCAGTGGTTGTTAAATCGCGTCATATGAATGATTGTTAAACCGCTGCTACAGTCCTATGGCAGCGGTTATGTACTGTGATAGGTTCTATGGCTATGGTTATACAACCATTACCATAGAGCTAATACAGCGATTTGCAACCGTTGCCATATGTTATGATAGTGGTTGACACGCGATCTACGATGGTAGTTGGCATGTCTATGGCAACGATTGCTAACCATTGCTATAGATTTTGAATAATAAAAAAATATTAATTTTTTTTAATTTTTATATTTTTAATTTAAAAAATGTAGTTCAATATATAAAATAAGAATATATCTAAAAATAACACAAGAATATATCTGAAATACTCAAGTTTTATTACTGAATAAAATTTATTATAATATTTTTTTAAAAAAATATCAAAAGTCTATATTTAAATCTAAATCATTATCATTGGGAGAAGATGAAGCACAAGCTGGAAGAGCTAGAGATGGAGGAGCTGAAGCTGGAGCTAGAGCTAGAGGGGCTGGAGCTGAAATGCTAGCCAACATATCCTTAAGACCTATGAAGTCAACTCCAAAATGTACGGAGAACCTCATCATCACAGCGATTACGATGCTCCATAGCTAAGATGTATGCTCCTCAGCCTGAGCAGCCCATTCCATAGCCTGAGCTACCTACGCCAATGTCTCCTCAAGCTACTTTCGACTAATGATCCCGAAAGCATGTGAAGAGATACTCGCCTCAGATTAGTAGCTCATCGGTGTATGTCTGGGCCTGCATCGGATTCTCCCAGAATGCTAAAGCTCCAAAACCTGATATAGATAGTCATGAAGGCCAGAGATGTCCGGACCTTCGCTTACGAGCACATCTAACTGCTCTTATAATTATAAATTCAAATAAAATATCATAAGAAATGCTATAATACTAATCATACTAATCTATTTATTACTTACAAAAATTCTTTCAATCACGACATTCACCAGCTTGCCCTTCTTGTCTGTATGGCTGGATCAAAAAATAGCGCTATGGGTGGGCATCACCCTCTCTCTCATCAACTATAATAATCAATCAACTTATTATAAATATATAAAAAAAAATTAATTTAATTTATAAACTAAGATTCATAATTATTACCTTTCTATGCACATGACTAGCCATAGACTCATGATCGAGAGTGTGTGTACTCTTGAGCTGTCCGATTTTTTCGATTCTAACGAGAGACAGCCTAAAAAATATTTAAATAATAAGTAAGTAAAAAATATTCAAATATTATTATAAGTGTATTAATAAATTTAAAAGTTAGAAATTAAACTTGAAACTCCTAGCTCCTCTAATGCCTAATCATCCCATCATACTGACTCGGGAATAGTCCTGAATCCAAGAAACAAGCTCCTCCAAAGTGTCCCATCAGTGCTCAAGCCATCTTCTATAGAACTTGATCTTGTAGTTTCGGTACAACTTTTCAATCTTCTATAGATGGGCATCTTGAGCCCGCTGATGATCTAAAAAATCATACCTCATCTATAAAAAGTTATCAAAAATCAGTTACAAAATTATTCTAATAAACATATTATAAACATATTAAATGCATAAATATAATTAAGATATAGTTATCCATGTCTCCTTCCACACCTGATTTCCGACACCAGCATCCATCAATTATTAGTCTACGGGCTCAACAGGAATAATATCGGAGCGCCTCACAAGCACTCCAAAAAAATGCATTTTTCATGCGATCGTCTCGACTGGCCTTTCCTTCCGATCGTACTCCACTATGATCTAATACTAGTGATTCCACACATGCAGCATACGTGTGGGACCATAAAATATTCTATTGGATGATACACTTACAATGAAAATACATTATACAAATATATAAAAGGATACATTAAGTATATAAATAAATAAATAAATAATATAATAAAAATCTACTCTCATTGGTCATGGGATAATGTAACATGGATGCCAGTGGAGACTCATCGATGGGTGGAGCATGTGCTGGAGATGTAGCTGGCGATGGAGGCTCAGATGCCAGTGGAGGAGTAGATATAGGTGGTGCTTGGAAAGCTGAAGCCGAAGTTGATATGGAGGTGGATGGAGTATACTCCGACTACGACTCAAATGCAGAGCTCCGCATAACCCACCGAGAGGCGGAGGTGAAAGTTAAATGGTATTTCGGTTCCATCAAGATCTGTAACATTAATGAATATTAATCAATATAATATACTAAATAATAATATTAGTAGAGCATCAATAATAGAGCTCTGGGATGCGACTCTCGATAGTAATCACCATGCCTCGATATCCAGCTATCAAGCTATAGCTCAGAACCTGATGGTCAAGAATCCACTGGCATGGCCCAGAACCTACCAATGGAAGTTTTCTTACTGGTCGGTATGGTACGGTCCAAGGTCATCGGTACAGCTCAAAATCTGTCGGCATGGTCCAAAACTTATTGGTGGGTGTTTTCAACTTATCGATCGGCATAATCTACGGCATAGCCTAGAACCCGCAGATATGACACAGCCCAAGGCCATAGGCATGGCATAGCACGACATGGCCCAAACCCTGCTGGCATGGTCTAGAACATATCGACGAGGGTTCTCTTACTAGCCGGCATGGCCTAGAGCCATCCATAGCCGCCGATATGGCATGGCCTAAAGCCATCCATGGCTGCCGATATGGCACGGTCCAAGACCTACATCTCGGCCTAGAATTCACCGACACAGTCTAGAACCAACCGACAGGAGTTCTCTTACCTACTGACACGGCCCACAGCTGCTAGCATGCCCCAGAATCCACCGACAAAAGTTTTTTTAAATCTTATTATAAAATTATTATAAATATTATAAATAATAATTAATAAATATTATTTAAAAAATAAAATTAAAAAAATCATATCTGTAGCTGTGGGGAGGGGGGTCGCACAGAGCTCTGAAGGTTGCTGGCGGCAGCGCTAGAGATATCCTGCAAGAGAGACAGATAGAGACAGTGAGATACAGAGAGAGAAGAGAGATAGAGAAAAAGAGGAAAGAGAGAGAGTGACAGATAGAGAGAGAGAAGAGAGAGACAAAAGGAGAGAGAGAGAGAGTAGGGAGGCCGAGGGGGTGGCGGTGCAAGAGGGTCGAGGGAAGAGAGGAGAGAAAGAGAGAGAGAAAGTAAGCCGATCGAGGAAGAGAGAGGTGGGGTCGATTGGAGAAGAAGGCGGAGTGGTGGCACACCAGTTGAAGAAGAGGGAGGCGGGGCCGATTGGGGAAGAGGAGGGGAAGGTAGTGGGGCTGGCTGGGTAAGAAGGAGTGGGGACGGTGTCGAGGCCAACGAAAAAGAAGAAGTAGGTAGGGTTAGTCAGGTAAAAAGGAAGAGGTGGGGCTGGCCGGGGAAGGAGGCAGGACCGACGGCGAGGCCGACTAGGAAGGAGGCGGGGGTAGAAGTGGGGCCGATCGGGGAAGGAGAAAGTGGGGGAGGAGGTAGCACTAGCTAGGGAAGAAAGAGGAGGTGGGGCTGGCTAATAGATGCCGGGGATGAGCGTTTCGACAGCAGCAGGTCGATGATGGAGACACTACAAGAAAACTGAGATCGAGACATCTCACCTACATTCAAGATGACTCATTTCGGAATCGAGTCATCTCTACATGAGACTGTGCCGAACGCCACTCTCTATTTGAATGAACTCTGAGATTGACACATCTCGGTATATCCTTGGGATGATTCGATCGAAACCGAGTCCTCTCTACCTAAGACCAAGACATCTCGCTGTTAGCTAGCCTACGAGCAAATTAGTATTTTTTTTCTAATTTTTTCAAAAATAAGTATTCTTTTAAAAATATATATATTAATTTTTTTAAATATTATATAATTTTAAAAATTAAAGTCTATCTTCACTATTTATTATTTAAATAATTATCATTAGAGTATCGTCACAAAAGACCATCTCAATCCGATAGATCTAACTATGTCTATCAATAAAATTTAATTTTGATGGTCATAAATGTCTGCATGAGGATCAATTAGATAGAGACCACCGATGGATCCAAAAACTTGCAATGATGATCTCTATGATATTTATAGCATACCTTCAAAATTTTACTTCAATCGAATATCATTATCATTGTCAATTTAGCATGAAATAATTTGGATTGTTAAATAAAAAATTAGTGATTAAAAAGCTAAATAACATTCGATTATAAGATAATTTTTTAGATAAATGATCTTTGATACTATTTTAATTATCTATATAGTAGCGATCGTAAAATATAAATTTTACGTATATGAATCATCCATGTTAAGTAGATTTTATAAAAGTGTTAGTATAATTGCTTAAAAATTTTAAGAATGTGTATTAAGAAACATATAGTTTTAGATACTTTATATATACGTGGTTTGCTTTTTACGATCACCATCATACAAACAATCAAACTATTAGCAAAGATCATTTATCTAAAAAAAATCATCTTATAATAACACACCATTTGGCCTTTTAATCACTCATTTTTCATTTAACAGTCCAAATTTTTTTATGCTAAATTGACTATGATAATTATATCAGATTAAAGTAAAAATTTGATAGTATGCTATAAATATCACAGAGATCATCATTATAAATTTTTGGATTCATTGATAATTTTTATCTATCAGATCATCATGCGGTCATTCATGATTATCGAAATTAAATTTTATTGATCGACATAGCTAGAGCTACCAAATCGAGGCGACCTTTTGTGACGATACTCTAATGATAATTACTTAAATAATGAATAGAGAAGATAAACTTTAAATTTTAAAATTATATAATATTTAAAAAAAATAATTTTTTTTTTTTTAAAGAATACTAATTTTTAAAAAAATTAAAAAAAATTAATTTGCCTATGGGCTAGCTAACAGCAGACGTGCTCACACCCCTCAATCCCATCACGTCTGTCATGCATGGTACACTTTGCCCTTTTTTATTTTAAAATAGTCCACCTTTTTTTGTATTTTAAATGCCTAATTTACGATCTTTTATTTATGATGAAAATTTTCTATCATAAATAATTATTATTTATGATGTAAATATATTTTGCATCATAAATAATTAATTATTTATGATGAAAAATTAATTATCATAAATAGTTCGACCTTTTAATTAGATAAAATTATTTAGATAATTATTATTCATGAAGGAATATAGATTTTCATTGCAAATAACTTTTTTCCAATTCTTTTATTTTTTTAAGAGGAAAAATTTTTTAGTGGAAAAAAATTGGTGGGATTTATTAGCGATGAAAATTTAGTTTCCATCGCAAATGAGGTTTTTAGTAATGAAATTTTCGTTGCTAAAATTTTGTCTCTAAAATCTTTAAATACTCTTCACCTCAATGTCATTTTCTTTCTGTGAAACCAACTTTTGCTTTGAAACCCTCTCCTCTCCTCTTTCTCTCCTTCTTCCTAGGCTTCCATCGATCGATGACTGCATCTCCCACTGCCACCATCGCTGCCACTGTCATTGCCGCACGAACTAAGTAGTTTGAGATTGTCGATTTATTTATTTTTTCATTCTTTGTTTGTGCATGATGTGCAATGCAGTGGCGATGATGGGTGGAGGCGGGGTGGTGGTGGGTGAGAACATGAGTGCTGGTCGTGTTGATGGCAGGTGGGGCACGATGATGGGGGGCGAGGGCAGTGATGACAGGTTGTGTGGGGTAGGAGGTGCAAGCAGTGTGACAGCCGATGTCATGGGGAACTTAGGGATGAGGGTGGGGGGTGTGTGTGGTTACATCTTATTTAATCCTTAATTATTTTTTAAAATTTAATAATTATTTATAATAATAATAATAATAATAATAATAATTAAAATAATAAAATAGATTGATAAATAAATTTAAAAATAGATTGATAAAATATTTAAAAATAATTTTTTTTATAATTAAAATAGTTAGATTTTTAAAATAATTTTTATGCTTTTACTTGTTATAATTTAATATTTTTACTTATTTAATCCCTATATTTAATTATGATTATGATTTAATATTTTAATTTGAATTAGCCAAATATTTTAATTTTTAATGCATATGAACTATGTGGTCCAGGATCCAGATCGAGATTTGATCCAAGATTTAGGTCGAGATTTGCATCGAGGTTGGGATCCGGATTGGTATTCGATCCAAGATTTGGCTTGAAATCCTATTCGAGATTCGATCCTAGATTTGGCTCAGTTTTTGGATCATGATCCGGGTCGGATTGAGGTCAAAATTTAGATCAAAATTTGATCTGGGATCCTATCCAAGATTTGGTTCGGAATTCGGATCATGATCCAAGTCGGATTAAGGTTGGGATCTAGGTTGGGACCCAATCTGGGATCTGATTTGGGATGCTGTCCAAGATTCGATTCGAAATTCGAATCATGATCCAAGGATCGAGATCGAGATCCGGATCAAAATTCGATTTGGGATCCAGTTTGGGATCCAGTCTGGGATCCTATCCAGGATCTAATTCGGGATTCAAGTCATGATCCGGGTTGGATTGAGGTCGGGATCCAAGTTGGGATTCAGTCCAGGATCTGATTTAGGATCTTATTCGGGATCCAGTTCAGGATTCGGATCATGATCTGAGTTGGATCTGTTAGATATATGTGCCCTAGAAGTCAGAATTGGCTGACACTTGTAATACACTTCTAGGGGCAAAATTATAATTTTGACTATAATCAATAAAAGGGTTATTTTCTATCACATATGTGTATTTAGTGTCTGTGATAAATCCTTTGAGTTAATGATAATGATAATTCATATTTTTAAGAGTTAAAAATTTAAGATATGAATAATCATTATTAACTCATAAAATGCTTCCAACCATAGGATCATCACGAAGATGGTGATTGATCTGGAAGGTTGGTGTACAATCGCTTCTCTTTAGTAGATGAGTCTTGAATCTATGATATGGAAATACCGGAGCGAGAGTATAGGTACCCATTAGAGAACGAGGGCACTGAGCGTGACCACCTCAAGTAGTCATTAGGAAGTCTACCTTCTCGTCAATGACTGACTCGATGCTGCAGTGGTGTGTCTGATTCTTTAATCTGAGGTGCATTGACAGTTCACCTTGAGGGTGTTATAGTTTGACTATACCATTACTCGGTCTCCTAGCCATACGAAATTCTGAGGTATATGTTGGCTATAGCATGTTCATTGTAGAAACTGGATAGCATCAAGATGGAATCTATCTACCTCGGTGGTAGAGGAGTAGCCCTATGATGATCATGAGAATCAAGTCTAGAAGCCCATGGCCATGGTAGAGTGAAATAATAGAAAGAGTTTCTATTTAGATTTTCACATCGGACTTGAATCAAATGATTATATCATATGACAGGAACTAGGGTTTGACGAGTTCACCTTAACCCTAATCTGATCGGGGCTCAAGATAGAAGAACTTAATCACACAGGTAGCTGCACCAAGAGGTTTGCATTTAGCTCTGATGGATTGCCACCATATACTGTTAGGTGTTACTGATGGATTTTGGGAGCAATTAGAATGATTTAGATGATCGATCATTCTAGCTATTCGAATCAGAAGAGTTCTGGTCCATCGAAAGAAGTTTTGATGATATCAATGATAGAGATCATGACATATCCCATTGTCATACAGAACTAAACCTAACTGGGTCACACAAACAAGGGTTTGAATTTGGTGATCATCAATTAAAATAATCCAGTCCAATTGATCTGAATGAGATTCAATTAGGTTCAAGAAAATCATACTAGCACTCGATTGAATCTAACGTTCTTCTTTTACTATCATAAATAGTTGTCCTTACTGAGCCAAAGAAGTTTGTGCTCAATCAGAGGCCTTCACATGGTCTGACTGGAGCCAGTTCAGATTAGAAAAGGATTATCTTATTTTGTAAGATAATACCTGCCATTTTTGGTCATCTGCCATTTTTCGTCCTTTGATTTTGGTCAAAAGTTGACCTTTGACTGGTCAAATGTTGACCATTGATACTTTGACTTCTGTCCATGTGTCATGCACCTATTGGAGAGTTGGTGGGGGCCTGTCCTCCTGCCAAAATCTGGTAAGGTGGAGGGCGCATGCCACCCTTGGCGTGTGCCCAAGTTGGAGGCACCCAGATTAGAGTTCTCCTAAAAATCAAATTTGATTGATCTTAAGCACCATCTAAGGAGGAATCTAGGGGACTCTATTCCCACCAATCAGATTTAGATCTGATTTCATAAAGGGTTGTGATTGGTTGGGAAGAAGAAGAGTTGGATCACAGATAGTCTATAAATAAGACCCTGCGGCCAACTCAAATTGCAATTGAAAAAGAAATTCAATTCCCACGCCCCAAGGCCTTCTCTCCCCTCTTCCTCCACGTCAAAAGCATCTTCTCACTCTCCTCTCCACATCCAAAAGTATTTTGGGTTCTTGGTTGGTGCAATCTAGACGAGAGAAAGGCGACTGAAAGCCAGAAGGCTGCGCTGCTACAAAGGACAACTGCTGATCTTCGAAAGGTGTTTTGAAGATTTTCTAGATCTGATTTTTAAAGATGTGATAAAAAAGAAGAGGATCTTCAGATCCAGCCCGAGTGGATATCGATAGAGGTCAGATACTTGAGTGGCTAGATCCAGAACCTTCCACTGCATACAGGATCATCAATGGATAATAGGATTATCCTAAATCAAGATAAATTTAATTTAATTTAATTTATCTAAATTTTATTTTTATTATTAGAATAATAAAGATTAAATCTGAAATATCTCAGATCTGATTAGAATCAAAGAAAAAAATTTTTGAAATATATCTCTTGATCCGATCAGATCTGAACGAACCTGATCTGAAAAATCAGAATTTTCCTTCAACTGGTATCAGAGCCAAGGTTCTAAAATGTTTAGATCTAATTTTAAATTTATTTTAATTAAAAAATAAATGATTTTAGATGTCACATGAGATGTGATCAGATCTAAAATTAGAAAAAATTAAAATTAAATAATTTGGATCTAAGATTAGAAAATATGCATGACTAGTTCTAGAATAGAATAGTTCTATAGAATAGTCTTTGCATGTCTTTGATTTAATCTGATTAAATCATATTTTAGATCTATTTATTTACTATTTTTTGATATTATAAGTATTATAATAACATCTAAAAAATAGCAAATAAAAATTATTTAATTTTAAAATATCATATGAGATATGATTGATGCATGTCTAGACTAGTTGTAGAATAGTTCTACATAATTATCTAGATTAGAATTTATTTTGATTAGATCAATTTAAATCTAATTTTTTAGATTATTATGAGATAATTTAGATCTGAAAACATGCATGATTTGATACATGAGATGTATGCAAAATATGCCATGATTAGATCTAATTTGTATATGAGATATATGATATAGATCTAAAACTGTTTTGTAGTATTGCATGTTCCTGATTAAGGCGTTCCTCTTGGCCGTCCGGTCATAAGAATGAAGAAGGGTTTAAAGGCCCTCTCTTCCCATTCGATGGGGTGTTCTTATGATGTGTAGGGGTGCTGCGTGTTCGTCCTTAATCAGAAACCCAAAACTTACTTTCTGCAAAACCCTAGATCCTGAAACCCTAGGATTTATTGTGCATATTTTGTTTATGAACCCTACTTAATTAAGAATTAAGTTTATGGAATATTAATTAGGTCTAAAATTGAAAATTTTAGATCTAAGACATATTCATAATACTGGGTTCGGGCTTGGGTAGCTCAATTAGGTCTAAGCGGTTGATCAAACCGAATCAAGAGTTGGTTAGATGGGATCAACAATGCTTAAATTGACCAGCCTAATAGGATTAAGTCTGGGTCAAGATCGAGTCACGATCAAGCAAGACCTAATTAGGCTCAGAGGTTAGAGTCTGGATTGTAGGCTAACCCAATTGGTTCTGGCTCAACAATTTGGTGTCTAAGGTAAGTTTGGCACATACGACCGACTGGTTTTTAATTGGAAGCTACTCGACCTGAATGCATTCTTGTATGAGTTAATGGCATATTCCTTCCACCGGTCTCACTTACCTGGCCATATCTGTTGACACAGTTCTGATCTGAGGTGGTCAATAATCCGAGCTAACCCATGCCACTAGGTTAGTCATAATTGTTATGACTAAGCCAAGTCTAGTTTAATGAGACCTGAATCAATTCTTCCTAAGAAAAGATTAAGTCTGAGGTCTTCCACCATTGTAGATGTGCGGGCCCTTTCCGGGGTTGATTGTTCTCGGCTGGATACAGTGGCTCAGTTGCACCGGGAAGATGCAACCATGTCTATTAGGCATTGGATGCTATGGGCTGGAGGATGAGTTGGGCTCAATATTCTCGGATACGGTGAGAGACTCAATTAGGAACCCAGTCTATGCAAATGGTGGGTCTGACTTAACTAAGGAGTGGATCAATATTTTGATACGGTGAGATTCATGAATTAGAGACCAAGTTTGGGTGCACCATGATTAGAGAATCATTGAACAAGAGTTGTTCACTCATTGGCTAACCCATCACCAATAACTGTTAGGTGAGGTGATGAGTCAGTTGGTGAGACCGCACCACCCACTAAAAATCATTAATCATGAGAGATTTTTGCATCTCTACAGAGGAAGTGTAGGGATCCAAAAAAATAGTGGGAGCTAATTTATTTAAAAATAAAATTCCTAAATAAATTGGTCAAGTCATAATTACAGTATCTAACTAAAATCTTTGACTCTCTACAGAAAAATGTCTGCGTCCAATCCCATTGGCACGTATCCTAGACACACATAGACTGACCAGGACCCAATTATAAAGATTGGCTCAGGAACTACAAAATTATTTTGGATTTTGAGAAGTTAACCCATGTTTTGGATCAGGACCTTCCCACATTACCAATTCATCCATCCACTGTTGAACAGAGAGCGTCTCTGGAAAAATGGATTGACGAAGATAATAAGGCCAGATATTACATGTTGGGCTCGATGTCTGATGAGCTCCAGCGCCAACATGAAGATATCGGGACTGCTCGCCAAATGTTGGCTCACCTGCAGGAGATGTTTGGTGAACAGAGTCGCGCAGCCAAATATCAAGTCACAAAATGACTTTTTAAGGCTAAGATGCATGATGGGCAGTCAGTCCAAGATCACTGTCTGACAATGATCAAGGACATGGAAGAGCTTGAGAAGCTCGGTGTGAAGTTGGACTTGGATCTGCAGAACGATATTATTCTGCAATCCTTGACTGATGCATATGGGCAATTCATCATGAATTACCACATGCATAAACTTCAAAATTCCTTGGCCGAGTTAATGAATATGCTGGTTACCGCTGAGCTTTCTATGAAAGGTTCTAAAGGCTCAGTTCTTGCTATGGAATGGACTTCTTCCAAAAGAAAGTCTTATGGAAAGAAAAAGAAGTCTGTGAAAAAGCAAAAGGTGGAAGGATCAAAGAAGAAGAAGGCAGAGTCGAAGAAAAAGGCCGATGTCAAAGGAAAGTGTTTCCATTGCAACAGCGACGGCCATTGGAAGCGGAACTGCCCTACTTACCTGGCCACCCTGAAGAACAAGAAGGAAGGTCCTTCTGGAGGTATGCTCGTTATTGAGTCTAACCTTACGGTTTCTTCTGCATCCAGTTGGGTGCTTGACTCTGGTTCTAGTGCTCATCTGTGCACTTCTATGCAGGGTCTTGAGGATAGCAGGAGGCTGAGGGATGGAGACATGATCCTACGCATTGGTAATGGAGCAAGAGTTGCTGCAGTAGCCGTGGGAACATACCCTCTTCGATTACCATCTGGTTTAGACTTAGTTTTGAAAGACTGTTATTTTGTGCCTGCAGCTAGCAGGAATTTGATTTCTGTTTCATGCTTAGCACAAGAAGGTTATGTGATCACCTTCTTTAAGG
>QRFJ01001903.1:98593-331620 GCA_006176705.1 Cocos nucifera
CAGTATAAAATGATGAAAACACCCCTTGAACCATGTTTTTTTGTGGTGGACCTATTAAGGGTCTGATTTAGCTCCAATTTGCATCAAATTTGATTCTTTTTAACCTGTTAATAAAGCTCTTTGTATTGGTGAGAATCTTTCCTGCAAAATATAAATAAAAGCATCAATTTTTTAAAATAAATATTAATTAATATATATTTTAATGCTTTATATTAATATATTTATGATAGTTATTAATAGTCAAAGTTGATGATGTTTCTTGCATACCTGTATCACCCTCTCTAGTTCCCAATCCCACATTTGATGTCTTGGCTCATGATCATGACTCTACCATCGATCATGAAACTGGCAACTCCAATTCTTCTTTTCTAGCAGTTGACTCCACATCCTCCACATGTGATCGGCCTCCAATCTCTCTTTCCATAATTTTTAGGTGATACTTCATGTCAGCTGCCTACAAATGCTGCTGCTTCTTCAGGCACTAATTATCCTCTTTTTCATTTTGTTTTATATCATCATTTTTCTACTACTCATCGTGCTTTCTTTGTAGCTCTTAGTTTTCATGAGGAACCTAAAACCTATTTTTAGGCAGTTTAGCATGCACATTGGTATGATGTAATAGCCAAACAGCTTGCTGCTCTTGAGACCCATCGCACTTGGGTTGTCACTTCTCCACCCCCTAGGAAATGGCTTATCACTTGCGAGTGGGTGTATAAAATCAAGTTTAATCTGGTTGATTCGATTGAATGGTACATAGCTCGCCTTATGGCTCGAGGCTTTGCTTAAATAGAGGGTCGGGAATTTTTTGAGATGTTTGCTCCTGTGGCCAAGTCGGTCACTGTTCGGTGTTTATTGGCTGTTGCAGCAGTGAAACATTAGGAACTTAACCAATTTGATGTTAAAAGTGCATTTTCATGGAGATCTAAAAGAAGAAGTTTATATAACTCTTCCTCCTAGATATAAGTCTGTACCGTCAGGGATCATATGTCAGCTTCATAAATCTTTATATGGCTTATGTTAGACATCTCGACAGTGGTTCAAGAAATTCTCAAGTACTATTTAATGGTATGATTTCATCTCATCACTTGATGATCCTTCTCTCTTTACTTACACACATGGCTATATTTTACTTTGTTGTCATGATCACACTACAAAAAAAAAAAATAGTAATTTTGTGATCGATTTTGCAAATGAATTTTTTAGTTGAAATTTGCAACCAATTTTGTGATCGATTTTATAACCAAATTTTTTTACGATCAATTATTAAAAAATTTAATATAGCAATCAAAAAATATCAATTGCAAAATTAGTTGCAAAATTAAAATTTTATCATCAATTTTGCAATCAAAAAGATGAAAATAAAAAAAATATAAAATATTAATTTTATAAAATTTTTTGATTGATTTTGCAATTGATTTTTTGGTCGTAAAATTTTGCAAGCAAAAAATTGATCATAAAATATTTTAATTATTTTTAAATTTAAATATAGAATAAAAATAATTTAAAAATTTTATAACTAATATTTGATCATAAAATTAATATTTTGCAACCAAAATATTGATCGCAAACTCAAGAATTTTGCTACCAATTTTTTGGTCATAAAATTTTGCAACTAAAAAATCGATCACAAAATGCTTAAATTATTTATAGAATAAAAATAATTTAAAAATTTTATGATTAATTTTTTGATTATAAAATTAATATTTTATAACCAAAAAATCGATCGCAAACTCAAGAATTTTGTGATCAATTTTTTCATTGCAAAATTTTTTTTTGTAACCAATTTTTTAGTTATAAAATTTTATAACTAAAAAATAAAACATAAAATATTTTAATTATCTATAGAATAAAAAATAATTTAAAAAATTATAATTGATTTTTTGGTTGTAAAATTAATATTTGCAACCAAAAAATCGATTGCAAACCTATTTATAGATTAAAAAATAATTAAAGAATTTTATAATTGATTTTTTGATCATAAATTTCTTTAATATTTTATAAACAAAAAATTGGTTATAAATATATTTTACAATCGAATATATTTTTTTCTCTGAATATGATATAATTTTAAAGTTTAAAGTCCATCTTTATCATTTATTATCTAAATAATTATTATTAAAGTAATATCATAAAATACTGTCTTAATTCGGTAGCCTTAGTTATGTCAATCAATAAAATTTAATTTCAACGACCATGAGTAATTATATAATTATCTGATAGATAGAGACCATCGATGTATTCAAAAACTTATAATGATGATCTTGGTGATATTTATAGCATACTATAAAAATTTTATTTCAATCAAATATCATTATTATGATTAATTTAGTATGGGATGATCTGAATTGTTAAATAAAAAATAAGTAATCAAAAGATCAAATGATGTCTGATTATAAGATAATTTTATAGATAAATAATTTTTACTACTACTTTAATTATCTATATGTTGTTGATCATAAAATTTAAATCATGCTTATATGAATTATCCATGTGAAGCAGATCTTATGAAAGAACGAGTATAATTACTGAAGGACTTTAAGAATGAGTTTCAAGAGACATATAGTTTTGAATCATTCATAAATATTTGATTTAAATTTTATAATCACCATCGTACAAACAATCAAAGTAGTTGCAAAGATCAATTATCGAAAAAAAAAATTTTATAATCGAACATCGTTTGACCTTTTGATCATTATTTTTTATTTAACAATCTAAATTATTTTATACTAAATTGAGTATGATAATGATATATAATTGAAATAAAATTTTGATAGTAAGCTATAAATATCATAAAGATCATTATTGTAAGTTTTTAGATCCATCAGCAATCTCTATCTATCAGATCATCTTGTGATCGTTCATGATCGTTAAAATCAAATTTTATTAATCGACATAGCTAGGAGCTATCAGATCGAGGTGGTCTTTTATGACGATACTCTAATGATAATTATTTAGATAATGAATAATAAAGATGGACTTTAAATTTTAAAATTATAATAAATTTAAAAAAAAAAAAATATTTAATTATAAAATATATTTATGATTGATTTTTTGATTGTAAAATATTAAAAAAATTTACAATCAAAAAATTGATTCTAAAATTCTAAAATTATTTTTTAATCTATAAAAAAAAATTTGATTAATTTTTTAATTATAAAATATTAATTTTATGATCAAAAAATTGATCATAAAATTTTTGCATTATTTTTTATTTTATAATTATGTTTGTGACCCATTTTTTGGTTGTAAAGTTTTTAAATTTTTTTGTTACCACAAAATTGATTGTAAATTTAAATTTTAGAAAAATCAATTAGAACTTTTATTTATAGAGATCGATTTTGCAATTGATAAATTGGTTACTAAATCATTGTTTTGGTAAGAAAAGAAAAAAAAATCTTCTTTATTGTTTGCAACCAATTTTTTGGTTACACATTTTTAAAAAAAAGTTCTAACTAAAAAATCAGTTGCAAATTTAAATTTTGAAAAAATTAATTAGCACTTTTATTTTTAGAGACTAATTTAGCAACTAATAAATTGGTTGCTAAATCTTTTTTTTTGGTAAAGAAAAAATCTTCTTTGTTATTTGCGATCAATTTTTCAATCCTAATTTTTTTTTAATTTTTTGCAACTAAAATATCAATTGTAAATTTAAATTAAAAAAAAATAATTGATGCCTTTAATTTTAGAGATCGATTTATCAATTGCTAAATTTTTTTCTAAGAAAAGAAAAAAAATTCCTTTATAATCCCTCCACAGCCGCCCCTGAACCCCATCGTTCCTACCCTGGCCTGCCCATGACAACTTGCCCTCCCATTTTAAGTGATCGCCCATGATGGCCTCCCCTCGCTGGCCTACCATGATGGCCCCTCTCCCCTCCCTGGCGACCATCCATGACAACCTCCTTTTATCGGCCCACCCGCGATGGCTCTCCTCCCCTCCGATCTTTTCTCACTGGCCCATCCGCAATGGCCCCCTCTCCTTTCTGGTGATCACCCGCAACGGCCCCCCTCCACTCTAGCCTTCCCTCGCTGGCCCGCCCGCGACTCCCCATCTCCTTGTCGGCATGCCCGCAACAGCCCCCTCCCCTCCCCCCACTGCAATCCCCTTCTCCTTATCCTCCCCTTCTTCTTCTCCTCCCAACCCTAGCCATACTCGAACCCCCTCTTCTCCTCGCCCGCATGCCAGTCCCACCCATGATAACCCCTCTCCCCTCTTCTCCTCGCCCGCATGCCTGTCCATAATGGCCCCCCTCTCCTCCCTGATGATTGCTCATGAAGGCCTCCCCTCATCGGCCCACTTGTGATGGCCCCCTTCCCATCCCCAATGATTGTCCATAATGGCCCCCCTCCCCTCTTCACCTTCCATTGAACCTCATCCTATTCTCCTTACCGCCACCTGCTCCCAACCTCCACCATCACAATGCTCTCCATTATCACCGACATCGAGCCAAATTTTATTTCAAATAATAATATAGAAAATAAAATATATAAAAAATAAAATTATATAATATAAAAATAATATAAAAATAAAAATATATAATAAAAATTAAAGATCGATTTTGCAATCGATTCTAAAAATTAAAATATTATAAAAATAAATTATGATTAACTTTATGATCAACTTTTAAATAAAAAATTTAAAAAATAATTAGCAATTGATTTTATGATTGATTTTATTAATAAAAATATTTTTTATAAAATTAACAATTTATAAATTAGTTTAAAAAAATTAAAATAATTAGCAACTAATTTTATGATCCATTTATTAATAAAAATATTTTATTAATTTAGCGACTGATTTTAGCAATCGATTTTATAATCGACTTTAAAAAATAAAATATTATCAAATTTAAATTATCTTTTTTATTTTTTGGTTGCTAAATCGATCACAAAGTTTTGCGATCGATTTAAATTGGTTATAAATTTTTGCAACCAATTTAAATTATTCATAAAATAAATTAGTAATTAATTTTTATTATTTTGCAACTAATTTTTTGGTCACTAAAATAATATTTTCTTATAGTGTGATACATGGATGGTCTTATTTTGGCGGGCAATGACTCCACAAGTTGTGCTACCTTCAAAGCTTATGTTGACCATTATTTTTGCATTAAAGATTTAGGCCCACTCAAATATTTCTTGGGTCTGAAGATAGCTCGGTCTCCTTCTGGCATTTTCCTCTCTCAAAATAAATATTCTCTTGATATTTTAATAGAAATTGGGATACTAGATGCTCGGCCTTATGATTTTTCTATGGTTCAATAGCATCATCTTTCTAGTGACCCAAGTGATCCTATTCCAGATCCTGTGCAATATCATTGCATTATTAGGGGTCTAATTTATTTGACTATCCCTCAACCAGACATCGCTTATTTAGTACATATATTAAGTTAGTTTTTATAGAATCCTCGCCAGGATCATCTTGACGCCACTATGTATTTGCTCCATTATTTGAAAGGTTCTCTAGGTCAGGGTATTCTACTCCCTACTGATAGTGACCTCACTTTACATGCTTATTGTGACTCTGATTGGAATGATTGGTTACTAGTTACATTATTATGTTGAGATCTTCTCCTATATATAATTTTGAAAAATCAAGAAACATGTAGCATCTCTCGCTCTTTGATTGAAGCCGAGTATCGTGCCGTGCTGGACACAGCTAGTGAGCTTGTTTGGCTCAAATGTTTGATAAGTTCTCTTAATATTTCCTTCCCATTGCCGATATCATTATAATGTGATAATCAAGCTGCACTTCATATTACTACCAATCAGGGATGGATCCAGGATTAGAACTTAGGGGTGGAAGGCAAAGTATATAATCATAATTATACTAAAAATTTATATAGTGCTTATATATAAAGAAAAGTGCAAATGAATAAATGTAATGCACATTTCAATGATAAAAATATATAAAAAGTCTTTATATACCAAACAACCAAATCACAATTTATACTATATATATATATATATATATATATCATAATCTATCTTAAGAAATCATCATAGTTGTGCACGACACTCTTTTAGGTCATAAAATTCGTCAATAATTGAATTTGTATCAAACTTTTCAGCAAGTCTTCTTTTAATATTAGTAATCAAGTAATCTCCAAGAAAATCACCTTCCATCTTGTTTTGAAGTCTATTTTTAATAATATTCATAGCTGAAAATGATCACTCAGTTGTTGTAGTTGAAATAGGAAGAGTTAATATCAAATGAATCAAACAATTAATCAAAGGATAAACAATAGATTTTCCTGTTTTTGTCAATCCTTGACAAAATTCAAAAATTGTTGACAGCTTGTTCAACTCTGGATGATGAGGGGTATTGAGCTTATAATATTATGCATGTATTCTCAAATGTAGCTTTTCTTATTCACTAAAATTATTAGGATAAAATTTGCTTACTAGCTTATAAATATGATTAACATTAAATAACATGTAATTGTCTTTTGGATTTAAAGTTAAGTTAAGAGTAAGTAGCTCCATTTTATTTTCAATGAATCTACTATTAAGCTATCGCTATTATATGAGGATTTGTGGTGCTCCCAAGCCTTGGAAGGTCATGGGAGGAGTCAGGGGGTTGGCTCTGAAGATTACAGGAGCTTTGTTGGTGCTTCGGAGATCTGGGACACAAGGCGAAGTAAGAAATCAAAGTCAAAAAATTAAGACTGTAGAAAAAAAAATTTTTATAGGTTAGCCAGCACAGTTCAAAACTGGATCGGCTAAATCTCAGTGCACAGGCGAAATAGAGAGCTGTACGTTCGAAACTGTTGGCACGGCATAAAACTGGATTGGCTCAGTTTCAGATAGAGTCGACCCAGTGGAACTTAACCGGCTCAGTGCTGAGACTGAGCCGACTCAGTGCATGAGCAGAGTTACATGAGGATTTATTTTGGACTAGGATCTGAATTGATCCTAGATATCTTAAGGCTTAGTTTGAGAGGTCTTAAGATGGCTAATTCATGTATGGGTCGGATCTAGATCTAGAAGACGAGAGCATGGAAGACATAGGTGTACATGGGCTCGGTGAGTGCTTTCATGTATTAGGTTAGCCGATGAGTTTTTTGGTCAGATCTAATGGCTATGTATAAATACATAGATTGTATTAAAATTTTAAAGATTGAAATTAATACAGACCTTTTCTTCCTCAACTTTCTTCTTCTCTTCTCTCTAGAGTTGCCGCCCTAGGATTCTTGAAGAAACCCTAGAGAAGGGGGCGTCTCCCTCAAGCCCAAGGAGGGAGGCATCCCATCATAGATTCAGATAGAGGATCAATGGTTTGCTGCCCATAGAGAATGTCATAAGTTTTTTCATATCCGTGCTAAAGATCAGGGGCTTCTGCAACTTGGTATCGGAGCTTGTGATGCCAAGGATGATCAACGTTCGAACGATATCTTGGATTTATAATTTAGTATCAAAGCTAGGTGATGCCAGAAACATTGTGGATGATAATATGGTATCAGAGTCTAATGGTGCATAAAAGAAAAGGAGAAATTGTACAAGGTGAAATAAAAAATCTGCACAAGATTTTCATGATATGTCTCAAATCTATCTTGTTATTGCTATGGTTTGACCAATCAGGAGCAGTGGGTTGAAGATGGAGTTTGAGAGGTTTAACAAAAAAAAAATTTTTTGGGGTGGAAGGATTTAGTGCATGATTTGCTGATCGATCTTGATGGAAAGGCCGGAGTGTATGATGATTATGTGACAGGCAGGAAGCGCGTTGGAGTGCTGTAGTAGCACTTTCCTGAAGATGCAGGACTGAGAGAGGCTCGGTGATGTAGCAGTCGAGAGAGGTATCTCAGTAGAGAGCATCAGGATTCTCTAAAAAGATGGGCAGTATGAAACTGTTGAAGAGAGATTTTTTATTGGATAATGATTGAAGAAAGGTTGAAGAAGCGACTATATGTCCTTCGGTGTCAGGAAGACGAAAAAGTAGTCGGAGATGTATTCAGCGGTTCGATCAGAGCATGAATTTGTGAAACCTTGAAAATGATAGAGATGGATGATCCATGGAGGTCCAGCATGTCAGGACTGGATGACTGTAAGAGCGGCACAGAGATAAGTCAGGGAGCGCTAGAGTGCTGCAGGAGCGCTACCCTGAAAGCATAGAAGCTAAGAGAGGCTTGGTGGTGCAGCAGCCAAGGAGTGTATCTCAGTAGAGAGTATTAGTGGTATCTCAGAGAGACCGAATGTAGATCTCAGGAAGAGCCAGGAGGTCTCAAAGAGTGCTAGGAGGTCTCTAGTAGCTGGAAGTATCATGGATCATATTTCTACTGTAGGAGCACTAGAAAGAGTCGCAGTTCCGATGGAGGATGGTTCTCTGGATGCAACTGAAGCGATGGCTGGGATAGGGGCAGAAGAGAAGGACTAGGATATAATTCTCTAGGAATTTTAGAAGAGTTAGATGAGCTCTTGAGTTTCGGAGGTGCCCATGGGTTGCGGAAGTATCCGAGATGGCTTCAAAGAGGTTCGTAGAGTGCGGAGGATTCGAAGGAGCAGCGATGGTGTTCGAGGTACAGCGATAGGCTCAGTAGTGCAGTGTTAAGTAGTTGGCCTCAAGGGACTCGATGATAGAGTCGACTTCTACGACATCTGGTGGACTTCGGATATAGGTGGAGCTTCGCAATGGTGGCTTCACAATTGGAGAAAAAAATTGACATGAGTTTTGAGCATCGATGATGCACAGTTTCAGATGGAGCAGTGGATGCAGGTAGATAGACGTAGCTCTAAGAAGATCGTGTTAGGTGGTACAGCATGTGCTGGTATAGAAATGCTATAGGTTCTTCCAAAATCTAGAGAAAGTGATGTAGCTGCTAAGAAGAAGAGATCCTACAATTTCAGGATGGTGCCAAGAAGCAAGCATAGGTCTTTAGCAGTGGAGGCGGTCATCCCAATGACCTTAAGGATATACAACAGCTGAAGAGGATTAGCGGAGGTGATGATTGCATAAGGGTCAGTTAAGTGCGCAGGGACAGCAGGATCGTACAGGAGATCATTATCGAGAGGTTTGCCAAAGCTTGGAAGCACCAAGATAGAGATTGTGAGGATTTATGGTGCTCCCAAGCCTTGGGAGGCCACGGGAGGAGTCTGGGGGTTGGCTCCAAAGATTTCAGGGGCTTGGTTGGTTCTTCGGAGATCTGGGACACAAGGTGAAGCAAGAAATCAAAGTCGGAGAATCAAGACTGCAGAAAGAAGATTTTCTGTAGGTTAGCCAGCTTAGTCCAAAACTAGATCAACTAAGTCTCAGCACATAGGCAAAATAGAGAGCTGTGCATTTGAAACTGCTGGCACGATATAGAACTGGGCCGGCTCAATTTCAGACTGAGCCAACCCAGTGGAACTTAGCTGGCTTAGTGCTGAGACTGGGCCAGCTCAGTGCACGGGCAGAGTTATGCGAGGGTCTATTTTGGACTAGGGTCTGGGTTGATCCTAGGGGTCTTAAGGTCTAGTTTGAGAGGTCTTAAGATAGTTAATTCATGTATCGATCAGATCTAGATCCAGAAGATGAGAGCATAGGAGACATGGATGTATATGGGCTCGATGAGTGCTTTCATGTATTGGGTTAGCCGAGGAGTTTTTTGGTCGGGCCTAATGGCTATATATAAATACATAGGTTATATTAGGATTTTAAAGGTTGAAATCAATATAGACCTTTTCTTTCTCAACTCTCTTCTTCTCTTTCCTCTAGAGTTGCCGCCCTAGGATTCTTGAAGAAGTCCTAGAGAAGAGGGCGTCTCCTTCAAGTCCAAGGAGGAAGGCGCTTTATCACAGATCTAGGTGGAGGATCGGTGATTTGCTGCCCATAGAGAATGTCATAGATTTCTTCAGATCCGAGATAAAGATCAGGGGCTTCCGCAATATGGTATCGAAGCTTATGATTCCAAGGATGATTGACGTTCAAGCGATATCATGAATCTATAATTTGATATCAGAGCTAGATGATGTCTGGAACGTTGTGGATGACAATACATTGAATCTACTATTTTCAATAACAATAAACAAGTTTACCTGATAATGATGCTCAAATGAAATATAATTTTGTTGTTGATGAGCTCGGCTCCTTCTAGTGATGTAAGGGAAACTCATGTAAGGAATATCAATCTCATACTTCTCACAAAATGATTTTACTTCTTGGACAAAATTTTCTTAACTTGATTCTCTCTTTCTTTGTATCGAAGTTTTAGAACTAGAAACCAAAGTAATGGCATTTAAGATGTATTGAGATTTATGTTGCAAAGCTTGATACAAATCATGAGTAGTTGTCATAATATCTCTTATAAGATATAGTATAAAGACAAACTCATAAGATGTCATAGCATTATAAGCAAAATCTGCATTATCTTATTGGGAATAGTTACCTTCTTTCATAATCATTTGAAGGGCTGTGCAAGTGCCATCGAACATCTGTAATAATAACCTTTCAATAGATGCCAAATGAGAACCCTATCTAGTATCTCTAGCTTATTGTAATATTCCAATTTGATGCAATCCACTATCTATCGTAATCTCATCATTGGCAATTAGATTTGAAATATTAGCAGCATGCGTAGCTCTAAGTTGATTATGCCTTTTGGAAGAACTACTAACAATATTGACAATAAATATCAAATTTGATAACTCTGAAAGACCTTGTAACCCCAGTACAACTCTCCGATCTTCCTCAGTAGGACATCTCGAGCCCTCTCGTAATCGAAAAAGTCGTACCTCCTCTGCATAAAGTTATCAAAAATCAATTACAAAATTATTCTAATCAAACATATATAGTGTAAATATATAAAATGCATAAATATAACTAAGATATGCGTACTTATCCATATCTCCTTCCATATCCGATCCCTGATGGCAGCATCCATCAAAGGTCAGTCTCTGGGCTCTACGGGAATGATGTCCGACCGCATCACAAGCACTCCGAAAAAGAAATGTATCTCCCACATGATCTTCCCTACCGACCTTCCCTCTGCATCGTAATAAACCATCACCTGATGCTGGTGGTTCCACACATGTGCCATATATGTGGGATCGCAAAATATCCAACTGGATAATGTACCTACAATGTAAATACGTTATGCAAATATATAAGTATATAAATATTATATAAAAAATAAAGTTGTACTAATATAATAAAAATGTATACTCAGATGCCTGTGTAGTAGTATGTATCTCAGAAATGGACGACGGTAGAGGCTTAGTTGCCGATGGAATAGATGCCACCGGTGGAGTAGATATCGATGGTGGAGGTCCATGAGCAGTCGATGTCGAGATGGATGGAGTATGCTCCGACTGCTTCTCGGATGCTGAACTGTGCGTAACCGACTGAGAGACAGGGGTGAAAGCTAGATGGCATTTTGATGTCATCGTGATTTGCAATGTTAATGAACATTAATCAATATAATATGTTGAACAATAATATTAGTATAGCATTAATAAATAGTCTCTAATATGTACACTAATCAATTGATGGATCTATTGTTATGCAATGCAATAAACAAAAGCAACAAGATATAAACATCCAGAAAATGTTATGCAACAAATTCTATAACATAAATTACATTCATAAATAATTAAGGATGAGCAACAGTCGTAGATCCAATCTCTTGCGCAAACCTTAGTGTTAATCCAGAAACTTGAAAAAAGAATAAAGTAGATGATGATGGCACCTTAGGGCTTAAAGTTAGAACCTTAGAGAGACATATCAAATTCTATTCGCTTAGAAATTGAGTCGGCTCTATGCCTGAGATAGTCGGCTCCATACCTGAGACATCCGACTTCGATCCTCCCCCAGTCGGCTCGATCATGGTCCGAGCCGACTCGACTGTGTAACCGAGCCGGCTCGGCTGTGTGCCATCCCCTCGATCACTCCCTCTCTTCCTCTCACGATCTCTCTCATCGACGACAGCGGCGAGGCCGAATCCGTTGCTCCCAACTTTTTCATCTCTCGATCCTCCTCTCTCCCTCTCTCGATCTCCCTCATTGATGAGGTCAGACCCCATCCCTCTCTCTCTCACTCTCTCGATCTCCCTCGTCGATAAGGTCGGACCCCATCTCTTCCAGTGATGCTGGCAAGGTGAGACCCTCTCCCTCCCTCTCTCGATCTTCCTCATCGATGAGGCTGGATCCCTTCATTTCTCTCTCCCTCTCTCGATCTTCCTCATCGACGACGATGGCAAGGTTGGACCCCCTCCCTCCCACTCTCGATCTCTCTTGCTGGTGTTCGACGAGCAACCGATCCTTCCTCTCTCAATCTATCGATCTTCCTCCCAATCTCTCCATTTCTTAGTTTCGGATCCTGAAATCGGATCCAGCCTTTCAGAATCCATTAGGGTTTGGATCTAGTACTTCAAGTACAGACCCATCGGGTATTTGGATTTGGATCCAGTATCAATAATTACAATTGGGTTTGAATCTGAATATCTAAGTTTCGATCCAAAAATTATGGCATGCAAAAAATTATAATATTTATAATAAATATTTTATAAATTAGTATAAATATACATGATTAATAAATAATACTATAAAATTAAAAAAAAATTATACCTGTAGCTATAGAGAGTGGGTCGCATCGAAAGCTCAGAGGATCGTCGACGACAATGTTAGAAGAGGACGACGACACTAGAGGTAACCTGCGAAATAAAAGTAAGATAATGAGATAGAGAATAGAAAGAAAGAAGAAAGAGAGAGAGCAGGGGCGGTCGGGGATGGGGGCTAGGGGGAGGGGGCACAGTGATGAGGAGGCCCGAGAGGCACAGTGATGGAAGGGTCGACGATCGGGAGGGAGAGTGTGGGGGGTGGGAGGTCGGGTGGAGGGTGGTGGGGAGGGGCGGCCAGGGATGGGAGGCTGGGGGGTCGTAGGGTGAAGGGGAGGGACAGTCGGGGATGGGGGGAAGGAGGGGCAGTCGAGGGGAGGGTGGGGGTTGGGGTCCGGGTGGGGGGTGGTAGGGAGGGGCGGCTGGGGATGGGGGGGAAGGAGGGGCTGCCGGGGGGAGGGGGTGCGGGGACTGGGTGGGGGGTGCGGGTGGTGGGTGGTGGGGATGAACGACCGAAGATGGGGGTGAAGGAGGGGCGGCCAGGGGAGGGTGGGGGGGTGGGTGGGGGGTGGCGGGCAGGGACGATCGGAGATGGGGGTGCTGGGGGGTGGCAGGGTGGCAGGGAGGGATAGCCGGGGATAGGGGGAAGGAGGGGCGGTCGGGGATAGGGGGAATAAGGGACGATCGGGGGAGGGTAGAGGGCTAGATGGGGGTTGGCGGGAGGGGCGGCTGGGGATGGGGGGTCGGAGGGAGAGGAAAAAGGAGGGGCAGTGCCGGCCAGGAGGAAAGAAGCCTCATCAGTGATGGAGAGGAGGAGGAGAGACAGAAAGAGAGAGATCGAGCATGCATGGGAGGGAAGCATGAAAAATTTGAAGATTTTTAACCTAACTTATGGCAGCAATTATCGAACTGCTGCTATAGATCTACAGTAGCGGTTATCCAAAACCGCTACCATAGATCTATAGCAATGGTTCTATAACCGCTGTTGTAGATCTATAGCCGCGATTTTTGATAACCACTGTCGTAGGTTAGAAATGATTTTTTTTTTATTTTTTCTTTGAATATTATATAATTTTAAAATTTAATGTCCATCTTCACCATTCATTATCTAAATAATTATCATTAGAGTGTCGTCGTATAAGATCGCCTCGATCCGATGGTCCTAGCTTCATCGATTAAAAAAATTTGATTTCAACGATCATGAATGATGATATGATGATCTAATAGATGGAGACCTCTGATGGATTCGAAAACCTACAATAATAATCTCAATGATATTTGTAGCATACTATCAAAGTTTCAGTTCAATCGGATATCATTATCATGATCAATTTAGTATGAAATAATTTTGGTCGTTAAATTAGAAACAAGCGATCAAAGGGTTAAACGACATTCAATTATGAGATAATTTTTTAGTTAAATAATCTTTATTATAATTTTAAATATTTTATATGGTGATGATAGTAAAATTTAAATTATTTTCATATAAACTATTCATATTAAGCAGATATTACAAAAGCACGAGCATAACAACCAATGAAGTTTCAGAATGGTTATCAGAAGACATAGTTTTAGATCGTTCTTCATCTCACGAGTTAAATTTTAAAATCATCACTATAAAAAATGATTAAAATAGTAGTCAAGATCATTTATAAAAAAAATTATCTCATAATCGAACATCGTTTGGTCCTTTGATCACTCGTTCATCATTTAACGGTCAAAACAAACTTATACTAAATTGACCAAGATAACGATATCCGATTGAAGTAAAATTTTGATAGTATGTTGCAAACATCATCGAGATCATCGTTGCAGATTTTTAGATCCATCGGAGGTCTCCATCTATCAGATTATCGCATCATCGTTCGTGGTCATCCAAATTAAATTTTTCTGATCGACGAAGCTAAGGCCTATCGGATCGAGGTGACCTTTTGTGATGATACTCTAATGATAATTATTTAGATAATGAACGGTGAAGATGAGCATTAAATTTTAAAATTATATAATATTTAAAAATATATATATATGATAGCAGTTATAATTAATCGCTGCCATAAATAAGCTTATAGCAGTGGTTCATACTAACCGCTATTATAGGTCCGACTTATGGCAGCAGTTTCACTAACCGCTGCTATAGGTCCGATCTATAGCAGTGGTTACAATGAATCGCTGCTATAGATTGATCTATGACAGCGATTTTTTATAACCGCTGCTATAGGTCCGACCTACGATAGCGACTTTCGTTAACCGCTGCTATATATCGGATCTAGAGTAATGGTTACAAAAATCGCTGCTATAGGTCCATCCTATAGCAGCAGTTAAAGAAAATCGTTGTCGTAGAATCTATGATAGTGATTTTGAAAATCACTGCCATAGTATGCACTGCCATAGACCATTTTTGTAGTAGTGTTAGAGGCATGCTTGAATTCGTGGTTGCTTAGAGGCAGACGGTGTCGAGAGAAAGAGCTATCTTCTACACCATCTCAATGCTAACTTTGATCCGAAATCAAGATCAGCTACTTTTATTTTTTTTATTTTTTAAATTTTATGTATTTAAATTTTAAAATTTTAATTAATACAAAAAATTTTTTATACACTTTAAATTTTAGCTTTTTATTTTTAATCATAATTTAATTTTTATATTTTAATTATTTTTTTTATTTTTATGCAAGCAGATGCTAAGATCTAAGTAGTAGATCTTAGAATCAAAATTTATTTTTATGCTATTTAAATTTTTACTATTTAATTTTATGTAATTTTTATTTTTATTTTTTGACTTTAATTTTTTTTATAAAATTAAATATTTTAAAACTAAAATACTGTCTTATCTATAGATTTGATCTGACTTACTACTTTCTATCTATTTTTAAATTATTTAAAAAGTTAAAATTAAACTGATAAATATGGTGCCTTAATGACAACATCGTGCTCTTATCGTACACTATCAAAATTTTACTTTAATTAGACATCATTATCATGATTTAATTTAGTATGAAATAATTTAAACTATTAAATAAAAAATAAGTGATCAAAAGATCAAATGATATCTAATTATAAGATAATTTTTTAGATAAATGATCTATGCAATTACTTTGATCATTTATACAATGGTGATTATAAAATACAAACCATGCATTTATGAATGATTCAAAACTATATGTCTCTTGATGCTCATTCTTAAAGTCCTTAAGTAATTATACTTGTGCTTTTGTAAGATCTACTTAACATAGATGGTTCATATATATGCAGTTTTGATTTTATGATCATCATCATATAAATGATTAAAGTAGTAGCAAAAATTATTTATCTAAAAAATTATCTTATAATCGAATACTATTTGATCTTTTGATCACTCATTTTTTATTTAACGATTCAAACTATCAAGTACTAAATTGATCATGATAATGATGTCTGATTGAAATAAAATTTTAATAATATATTATAAATATTATCAAAATTATTGTTATAAATTTTTGGATCTATTAGTAGTTTCTATCTATTTGATCATTATACGGTTATTCATAACCAGCGAAATCAAATTTTATTAATCAATATAGCTAAGACTACTAGATCGAAGCAGTCTTTTGTAATAATATCCTAATAATAATTATTTAGATAATGAACGATAAAAATGGACCTTAAATTCTAAAATTATACCATATTCAGAGAAAACTTTAAAAAAAATTATATTTGATTGTAAAATATATTTGTGACCAATTTTTTGATTATAAAATTTTATGATCAAAAAATTGATCATAAAATTCTTGAGTTTACAATTGATTTTTTGATTACAAAATATTAATTTTATGATAAAAAATTAGTCACAAAATTTTTAAATTATTTTAAATTAAAAAATAATGAAAATATTTTATGACTGATTTTTCTAGTTGTAAAATTTTATGATCAAAAAATTGATTGCAAAATAAAATTTTATGATCAAAAAATTGATCATAGATTTTTTTAAATTATTTTAATTAAAAAATAATTATAATATTTTATGACTGATTTTTTGATTGCTGTAAAATTTTATGATCGATTTTTGGGTTACAAAATTCTATGATAAAACATCGGTTACAAAAGAAAATTCTACAATCAAAAAAATTGATCATAAAATTTTTAAATTATTTTAAATTAAGACATAATTAAAATATTTTACGATCGACTTTTTGGTTGTAAAATTTTGTATCTAAAAAATCAATTATAAAATATATTTTTATGACCATAAAATTGAATTATAAAATTTTTAAATTATTTTAAATTTAAAAAATTATTAAAATATTTTATGATCTATTTTTTGGTTATAAAATTTTATGATCAAAAAATAATTTTTAAAATATAATTTTATGATAAAAAAATTAGTCGTAAAATTCTTGAGTTTGCGACCAATTTTTGGTTGCAAAATATTAATTTTATGATCAAAAAATCAATCATAAATTTTTTTATTCTATATTTAAATTAAAAAAATAATTAAAATAATTTACGATCAAAAACTCAACAAAAAATTTTATGACAAAAAAATTGATTGTAAAATTTTATAAAATTAATATTTTATAAATTTATTTTTATATTTAATTTTTTCATTGCAATCGATGTTTTGCGATTGCTATATTAATTTTTTTTGATAATTGATCACAAAATCATTCATAAAAAATTTTGATCAAAAAATCAGTCATAAATTTCAATAAAAAAATTTGGTTGCAAAATCAATCATGAAATCACTATTTTCTTATAGTAAAAGCTTTATTAACAATTGACAAATACATGGAATATGATTCTAGTTAAAATAATAGTGTAGTAAAAGGTAAAAGCTAATTAACAAATGATGGAGTTTAAGATTTAGCATTCTAAAATTGTTTAATAACTAAAACTAATTAAAAAGTATTGCTATATGGTATATTATTTGGTACTTTGGTTCCTAATATACATTTAGTTTATTACTAAAATAATTGATAATAATCTATATAATTATTCTTTTTCTAATTAAACAAATACTAAAATATTTTTAGTGTTTGTGTTTGGATGGCATCTACAATACTAATATTAAAAAAAATACTTAGTACTGTACAAATTTATTTTCTTATTTGTTGAATTTTATTTTCTATACACACACACACACATACAACAAAGGCCTTTGATAATTTGCAATCAAAAATTCAACGCAAAATTTTATGACTGAAAAATTGGTTGCAAAATTTTATAAAATTAATATTTTTTAAATTTATTTTTATATTTAGTTTTTTGATTGCAAAATTGATCACTAAATTTTAATTTTGTAATTGATATTTTTCGATCGCTATGTTATTTTTTTTTTTTGATAATCAATCGTAAAATCAGTCGTAAAAAATTTTGGTTGAAAAATCGATCGTAAATTTCAACCAAAAAATTTGATCGCAAAATCAATCATGAAATCACTATTTTCTTATAGTAAAAATTTGATTAACAATTAATAAATACATAGAATATGATTCTAATTAAAATAATGCTAAAGTAAAAGGTAAAGGCTAATTAACAAATGATAGAGTTTAAGATTTAGTATTCAAAAATTATTTAATAACTAAAACTAATTAAAAAGCATTGCTATGTAGTATATTATTTGGTACTTTGGTTCCTAATGTATATTTAGTTTATTATTAAAATAATTAATAATAATCTATAGAATTATTCTATTTCTAATTAGATAAATACTAGAGTATTTTTAGTGTCTGTGTTTGGATGGCATCTACAATACTAATTTGTAATATATATATATATATATATATATATATATATATATATATATATATATATATATATATATATATATATATATATATATATATATATATATATATATATATATATATATATATGTTAATCCATAGCACTAATAAATACAATAGATTAAATTGATAAACATTCATATTTAAATAAATATTTAATTTATCAAGCATATAATAAATGGTAAATAAAAGCAAATAGAATTTAGAATAATAAAATAATAGAAGTATGAAAGAAACAAAAAAAAAAAAGAAAACTAACCTTGAAGAATCTCTGTTTTATTCTTCTATTGTGTTATGGTAGAGTATTTTGTGAAGGATAGAAGGAGATAATAAGATGAAAAGATAAAAAAAAGTAAAAAAGACTAGGAGAGGAAGAGAATGAAATAGAAAAAAAGGAATTGGTTATGTAGTTATAAATTTATAGTGGAAGATAGGAAGACAAAAGGGTAAAGGAAGGATAGAAGCATAGAAATATGGAGAGGGAAAATAAAAAAGAAAGAGAGAGGGGAAGAGAAAAAGACTCCTTATATGTGTGGACCTCTTAATAAATTTTATATTTATTATAATTATTAATTATCTTTGACTTGTAGTTCACTTACAAAAAAAGTATTATATATTATTTATATTTTTTTTCAAAAACTTGGAGGGTATATAATGAATATGTCTTTATATTTACTACTAATATATCTAAATATCTATATCTTATATTAATATTTTTATGTTTAGGGGGCCATGGCCCCCCTTGCCCCCCTCCATCCATCCGTGCTCCCAACCCTACTTTTCATGAGAAAACTAAGCATATTGAGGTAGTTCTCATTTTATATGAAATTTGATTCAACATGGCCTTTTTTTTCTCTAGCTCACATTTCTACTTTAACACAGCTGATTAATTTGTTCACTAAAGTCTTGGGTCAATCCCAATTTCAGCACTTACTCTCCAAGTTGGATGTTTGTGACCTTCATGCTGCAACCTGAGAGGGCGTATGGTGATATTTTAAATCTTGTCTATTTATGATCTTATGTATATATGGTTGATCTTGTCCATTAATGATCTTATGTATATATGGCTGTAACTTATTAAGATTGATTTGGTCAGCAATTTGTTTTGAAAAATTAGATTAGCTTCCTTATTCAATTACTTGATTTTAGGATAGATTTTAGGGTTAATGGTTTGCATCCCATGTATATATATCAAACACCTTATACACATTTCATATGAATGAACAAGAGTTTATAGAGTTTCATGCTCTATCAGAGAGGGTTTATGATATCAATCTTTCTCTTGGAAGGTAATTTCGATTTCTAATTCTCTCTTAAAAATATATACTAAGGGATATGAGAATTGATAATTGAAGGCAAAATTGACTTCTTAATTTATGATGACTAAGGGTGAAGTAGACTATTTTTTTTTTTTATTGAATAAATGAAAGTAAATATTAAAATTGGGTAGAGTTATAGATTAGGCATGATATATAGATACTTTTTGGAGAGAGATGGATGAGGCATGATATATAGATACCTTTTAGAGAGAGAGAGAGAGAGAGAGAGAGAGAGGTATGTTATTTTAGGGTTTATATATCAATTTTTCTTTATTTTCATTTTAACATTTTAGAAAATTACACGGCAAATAGATCCTATAAATCACAATGGAACTTTTTCTCTCCTGGATGTCACTCACTAATTCTCTATAACATTATAGCTCTTCCTCGTCACTTATCACACATACGCAGAATAAGCAAACATTACTTTCATAATTGTGACCAATATTCGCAAGGAGCATAAACTAATAAACTCTCGTATATCAAGGAAAAAGAGTTCCGAAAGCTCAAATTTACATACAGAAGTTGAGGGAAGAAAGACTAACAAAAAAAAAAAAAAAACACAACCCACGCAAGTTGCAGCAGCGCGTGAATTGTCCGGTCTTGTCGGCATTCCAATAGAACCGATTTGATTTTTGACTCGTTGACCCGTCACACCCTGGAGATGTCGCTCTCCCCCACCCGCGCCTCCAGGCTGAGGCTCTGCGTGGCCCACTCGCCGGCCGACGACGCCCCGGCAGTGCTGGTCAACCTGCTTGACGTGTCCCCCTCATCGATGGCCTCCGCCGGCAGCACGAAAGCCGGCTTGGCCGTCGGCACCTCCGGCGGCGGCGCCGACTTGGAAACGATCTGCACGATGGCATGCGTCTTAGGCCGATCGGCGGGGTTCGGGTGGCTGCAGGCCAGGCCAAGGAGGAGCAGCCTCTCGGCGTCCTCTGGCGTGTATCCACTCCCAAGCCGGGGATCGACGGCGTCGAGTATTCGGCCGTCGCGGTGGAAGCGCCAGACCCAGTCGACGAGGGGCTGGAAGTTGGGGAAGACCGGGCGGCGGCCGCAGACGACGACGAGGATGACGGCCCCGAAGGCATGGACATCGGACTCTCGCGTGAACTTGTGAGTGAGGAGGCATTCTGGAGCGATGTAGCCGGTGGTGCCGGCGACGTCGAGGTCGGTGTAGGAGGTCTTGTCGGTGTTGAGGGCGCGGGCGAGGCCGAAGTCGCCGAGGCGGGCGTCGAAGGCGGAGTCGAGCATGATGTTGGAACACTTGATGTCGCGGTGGACGACCATCTGATTGTACTCGTAGTGGAGGTAGTGGAGGGAGGAGGCGACGCCGGTGAGGATGTTGTAGCGGCGGTCCCAGGGGAGCAGCGGCCGGTTGGGTCCGCAGAGCAGGTGTATGTCCAGGCTCCCGTTGGGCATGTACTCGTAGACCAGTAGCAGCACGCCGTTTTTGTGGCACCACCCTGCGGTGTAACAAACGAGTACTAGTTTCAGATTTCACTGGGCTGAGAATTTTGCAGCATGGTAATGAACATGGGAACTTTTAGAAAATGGTTCTAAAATTACTGTACAATTTAGATTAGGATTAGTTAGATGCTAACCTTACCCAATGTGCAAATTGCCTATTGTTTCCTTTTTCTTATGGGATACAGTATCCTAGTATTTGTCACATCTTTGAATTAATCTGCGGATGGGGCTTGAGTAGAACAGGAGAGAATGATGAAGCACGTCCTGTCCAGACGTAACGCAATTGAAATAAAGAGCATGCGACCTAGTCTTAGGTCACAAATGACCATGTCCCTGACTGCCAATAGGGCCTACGTACCATGTGATTTGTGAGATGTCGCTCTACAAGAAGAAATTATTAGATGGATGAGATCTCATGGACCAGTCCATTAATTACTAGCCACCAGTATATGTTATTTTGGAAGAAATTATTGGATAGGGAAGGTCTAGTGGACCAATCTAAATTGATGGATTACAGAATGAATCCTCATTCCTATTTTCATATTGAATAGTTTAAAAAGAAAGATAATAACGTGGAGAGCGACTATTACACTGATCTGTCCATCTAATAACTTATCTTATCTTGGGTTGCTACAACTACCACCATAACTCAATAGATGCCTCAGATATTAGAGCATAAAAATTTGTCTTCATTCAACAACAAATTTAAGTGAAATATCTTAATATAGAAAGGTATATGACCGATTGTTAAGGTGATGTGATATGATTCATATTTGAATTTTTCAAAGAAGATCAAGATGCATGTGCTTGTGCAAGGATTAATTACAAGCACGCTCTGGGTTATAGTCTACAAATATATATAGATATCCAAATCATCAACATGCTATCATATCATGTCAACATCGTATCATCTAAGAGAACGTAAAATCATCAAGATGATATCATAGTTGACCAAGTAATTAAGATATTTTAAAAAGAATATCTCCTATATATATATATATATATATATATATATATATATATCGTTGGACAATCGGTAGTCCTATTTAATCCTTTCAAACAATCACTAGCAAATATACCGTTTAGAAAATTAGGAAAAGCAGCAGTCCAAAACTTACCAAGCAGAGGGACAAGGTGTTTGTGGCGTAGGCAATTGATGATGGTGAGCTCGGCCAGGAAGTCATCCTGCCCTTTGCTGCTGTCCCTCGAGAACTTCTTCACTGCCACCGTTACGTTCTCCGGCCGGAACAACCCCTTGTACACCTCCCCGAATCCCCCTTCTCCCAGCTTCATTTTCTCATCAAAATTATTGGTAGCCTTCTTTAGTGTCTCGAACTTGAACTCCCTGGGCATCCCGGGGAGGCTCTTGAGCTTGTCGCTCAATACCCGCCCGTCAACCATCCCCACCCTCTTCCTTCTCTGAGAACGCACCACCCAGAGCAGCATAGCTACCACCAGTGCCATGAGAGCTAGACCACCGATAAGGTACCACTTCCACCAGCCCGGGTCCCGGTCGTCGGGGAGCTTCTCGATCGTAATGTTCCAATCCAGCACGCAGTTGAGCTCATAAGTGACGCCGGTGGAGGCCGAGAACCCGAAGTAGGACCACTGTTTGACGTAGTTGCTGATGTCGATCGGGGCATCGAGGACGGTGAAGTTTGGCTTCGATCGGCCGCGCACGGCCATGTAGACCGAGATATGGCGAGCGGTGCCATTGTAATCGATCCATACGGTGTAGTTAGTGCCCTTTCCTCGAGTGGCGATCGTGATGTCTAATGGCGTCAACGGGGTTGTGATGTTGGAGACGACGCCGTTTAAGTTGAGGCCAACGTGGTTGTCGTCGGGGTCTTTGGCGTAGGACTCCTTCACCGTGTCTAGCTCGACAGCGACGAAGTTGTTGGAGGGGTTGCCGTCGGTGTTGGCGTTGGTGAGGCCGAGGTATCCGCCATCGCTGCCCGGCGGGGGATCGGCGGCCTCGGGAGAGATGACGAAGGCCAAGCCTTCGCCGGGGGTCGCGTTGTTCGGGCGGTAGATGTTGATGGAGAAGGTCGTGTTGAAGGAGGCGACGTATCGATTGGGGTGGCCTTGGTCCTCCCAGAGCTTGAAAGGATCCTTAAAGAAGACCCGGCCGGAGTTGTTGGTGAGGTAAGTTTCGGGGTAGTTTATGGAGTCTGGGGTGATTTGGAGGGCGCCGTTCTCGGAGACGCGAGCGCCGGGAGAGATGGCGAAGTTGTTCTTGTTGCTCTCGGTGAAGGAGGGGAATGCGTAGTTCTCGTAGGGGAATGGGGTGGTGGCGTTCAGCTCCGAACAAGCCTTGGGGAGGTGGAGGAGGAGGAGGAGGAGGGAGAGGAAGGAAGGGTGGCGGATGTCTGGTGATTTGGTCATCGTAGGAGAGATAGAAAAAGTTCAAGGATGGGGAGGAGGGTTGATAGTTTTGGGGTGTTATATTTCCTCTTAAATAGAAATAGAAATAGAAATGGAGGGAGGAGAGAGAAGGCCGTTTGATTACACCTTGGGTCACCTGCATCTTGGGTCACCATCTGGGAGTGCTTCTCCTCTCTTTCCCGTTGTTGATCATATTCCTATATTTGAACATATAAACCTCAATTACATTCTTTAATATACCTATCATTGGTGGTGGTCAAAGTCATAGTAGTGCATTCTCTGGGCGGTGGCGTGTATTTATCAGTTTGCCTCCGTTTTCATCGTCTTTCTCTGCTGTTTTCTCGCGGAAAGATATATTCAGACCAAGAATGGTAAGCCAAGCTTAACCCTTCTTCCACGTATCTTTGTAGTTTACTCCATTGGCCTGCTAATTTAGGTTATTATATTACTTTGGGTCAAGAGTGCATATCCTCTTTTTATTGCAGCAAAATCCTAAAATTGGTTTACATGGCACATTATGACTAGTCGTAGCACAAGTTTTCACTGGACATTTGATGGATTATTTCAGCATCAGCCATTAATCATGCATCAAGATGTGTGATAGGTACGGTATTTTAGTGTCTATGCTCTCCATGACAAACGTCTTCTCAAGCACCTCATTAAGCCATCAAAATAATCCCAAAAGCATGGGAGCAAACCCACCACCATAAGGCCATGACCAATGAATGGCCCACCGTCCCTGGATGTCAGGTTTGTTTTTGGGGCAAGGCCGAAAAGCTAGTTTACATTATCTCTGGCTTAAAATAACTTAATTTGTGTTGGTTTTAGCTTACTCATCTAATCATCCCAAAGTCTTCGGCTTCAATAGTTCAGATGCATTACTTGCAGCTCAAGGGTTATATAAATTATGCAAGCAGCATGTTGTATTTTTTTTTATTTGATTATAAAAAATTTTATAATAATTTATATTATAATTATTTTTTTTAGATTAGTCGAAAGATATTTTTTTAATTTTTTGATTTTATATAAATATTTAAAATTTTTTCAACGAATAATTGATATGAAACTAAATACAAGTTTGTATGAATCCTCGTATGCTCTTCTCGTTAAGTTCTAATGTCTTCGTCCAATTAAGAATTCAAATTTATATTTTCAATCATAAATATCATGATCGATTCATGATCAATCCTAATGAATTCATACCGTAATATTTTTTAGTTCATATAAATTATGGGTTGGATCGGTTCTGATATCATTTGAATAATCATGAATCCCATCTAAAAATATTAATCATAAAATATTTTTAAAATTTTTTAATTTTATATAAATATCTAATTTTTATAATAAATAATTAATATAAAATTAAATGCACGTTCGAATGAACCCTCACAACTTATTTTAATGAACTGCCGGTTTAAAAGAAAACTACTGGATTTCAACCTGTAATTGGGAACCAAATAAAGATCCCATCACCCAATTCATGGTACTTGGCAGTACTCCAATAACCCAAATTCTTCTAGACAAAAGGCAGGTTCTGGGAATTCACTAATTGGAAGGTCAGAGATTCTGGTGGGGCCCAAAGATCTCTTGGTAATCCACGCGCTCGTGTCAGTTAGAATGGCTTTCTGGAGAGGCTAATTAAATCGACACGAAGAAGCTTCTTCAGAACTTCCCAGGCTTCCTCCTCGTATTTTTCAGAGGCAGGGCATGCTCTGAAAATTATATCAAAAGGAGCCATCTCATTCAACAATACCATTTGGACACCTTGCTTACATCATTTTTTTTTTCTCGATGGACCTTGCTTACATCATAAGATTGGAAAAGTGACATCTTTGCATCTAGTGTTGGTCATCCATATGCTATAGGATGTTTATCTTATGATAATCTTTAGCATAAACTAGTAAGCACTATGGTCTATACTATGGGCCAATCTTGGTTTCACAGGGAGTAGTAGGTATTCAGAATCTCTAATTATGCGTCTAATGATGAGTTAAAAACACTCGGCTTCTTCCACAGCAAGCTTATTTTGATGTACTAGTGAATTTTTATTGCATGCCAATTGGCTACATCACCGGTCCTCTGTAATAAGCTGAATATTAGAATTTTTTTTATTTTTTTTTTTATTAGCCATTCCTTGGAGCATTAGCTCATTTCTTGCTCTTGCTGCTTCTTATTGTTAGATTTTGTCAAGGTAGTTTGGTGTAGTCTTCGCAGGGCTTGTCCCGTTCTCTAGATTTTAGGGTATTTTATTTCCCCCCCCGGGTTTCAATAGGTTTTTTGTACCTTCTGATTTTCTATTAATGAGTTGTTAAGATCCTATCAAACTTTCCATCCTGTCTTCTTTGGATGCATTTCTTAGAAAGAAAAAGAATGTAACTTGACCCAAGTATTAATTAGTCTTTCTTGCGACTAAACTTTATGAGCTCGAAGTATTGGCATGATCTTGAAGGTCAAGCAAGAGCCAACGATATATAAAGTATTATCCACAAGATTAGGTGATTCTCAAAAGCCATATAACTTGTTATGATGCCTTCTGGGTTTTAAGACCACAACATTCCACTTAGACTTTTCCCCTTAAAAAATGTAGCAAAATCAAGCACTTGCTATACAATCTCCTAGTAAATTGTTTATAAAATCTACTTCTACTCTATGGATCATTGTTCATTACTCCCTCGGTACTTTTTTTTTCTTCTCAATTCCCTCATCATATCCAGCTCAAGTGTTGCTCTTTAAATGGTCCACTTTTGAAGCTGAACTCAACCAGTTATTCTCAATTGAGGCTCATAACTTCAGAACGGGCCAATTTCAGACTGAATTCTTCTAAACTTTATAGTTTGAAGCTTATTTAATTCCATGTGATCATGTTTTCTTGATTATGATTGTTCCATGAACTTTGCAAAAGAATGACCTGGAATTAACTATCGCCGTCGCAATGATAAGTATAAACCATGAGCCTTGTACCATCTATTTCACATTGATTTATCACGTACAAATTGAAAATAGATTGCTAGTTAGCTCTCATTGAATGTGCTATATATCTTCCTGTTTTCATTCTCCTTCCGTATCCAACTTTCTCAATGCTTCATTTGGATAAAATTCTGGTTGGCCAAGCCTTCCTTTAAAAGATTTTGAGGAAGAATAATTTTTCATATATTACCACAATAGAGATGTATAATACATATAGATATAAGCTAGACTAATCTGCCAATCTAGAAAGTTATAAGATCGATGGCAAGTACAAGGCTAATCTGCTAATCTAAGAAATTATAAGATTGACAGAGAAAAAATGGAAGATAATGCAACAAGACTAATCTCCTAATCTAAAAAATTACAAGATTGATGGAGAGAAAATGGAAGATAATATAATAAGGCTAATCTACTAATCTAGAAAGTTATAAGATTGATGGAAAGAAAATAGAAAATAATATAGATATTATCTAATAATATAGGCTAATAATAGAAAACAAATATATCTCTAATACCCTTCTTCTCTTAAAAATGAAAACAAAAAAAAAGAAGAAGAATATATGTTGCATCTTACGTGCTTATGCTTAGGGCATAAACATTAAGTAAAGTAGAAAATGAATATCCATGCCACGAGATCCGCATTAATTAATATATGAATTTTATTCTCAAATGCATTAATGCACAAAATATTTTCTCTTATCTTAAATAAACACGAAATAAAGGTTACATTCTACAATTTTGGACAATGATATTTTGTCTTAATGAAGAGGGATTGAATTTTTCATGTAGACTTGTAAACAGTCAAGCCGAGAAAGATGGCTATCAAATGCCTATGGATGGTGGGTAAAAGGAAAAAGGATGACAAATGGGTGCAGCTCAAAGCCCCAAATAAGAGTAGGGATGGCAATGGATAAGATTTGAGTAGGATATTATACTATCCATCCCTAAATTCAAACTTAATATCCTATATCCAAATTCTATTCGATACCTAATCAGATAATAAAAAAGATACCCATCCCCATATCCAATGGATTCGAGAATACCCACGAATAATCCATTTTTCCATATCTAACCCATACATATCCATACCTAAAATAATAAACAATCAAAATAATTTTTAAGTAAAGATGGAAGTGTATTATTTTTAAATAAAATATGACCACCTCTATTAAAACTTATTTAAAAAGATAAAAAATTTAAAATTATAATATATTTAAGAAATAAAAATATTAATTATCTTATTTTATAATAAAAAATATTAAATGAAAAAGAAGCTTGAGATACTAAAAGATAATAAGAAGAAAAAATATACAGATATAATTCAATAATTGATAAAACTAATATAATAATAATAATAATTATTATTATATATATATATGTATGTATGTATGTGTGTGTGTATATAAATGTATATATATGTATATATGTATATATATATGTATATATGTATATATATGTATATATTATATATATATATATATATGTATATATGTATATATGTATATATGTATATATGTATATATATATATATATATATATATATGTATATATGTATATATATATATATATATATATATATATGTATATATATATATATATGTATATATATATATATATATATATATATATATATATATATATATATATATATATATATATATATATATATATATATATATATATATATATATATATATATATATATATATATATATATATATATATATATATATATATATATATATATATATATATATGTATGTATATATATATGTGTGTGTGTGTATGTATGTATGTATATATATGTATGTATGTATGTATGCAGTTGACGGTGAAGTCATGCATCAAGGTAGATTTGCCGAGCATGCAGGTGAACATCATCAACGATTTAAGATACTATTCAGTGGGAAAGGTGAATTTAATTGCTCTAAGATTAATTGATCAAGCTTCGGCTTGATGCAGAACAATAAACGCCGAGTTTTGTTAGCATACGACGAGATGTAAGTTGGAAGAGGAACAACATTAACCCATTGGCTATGTTTTGAGATCCACTTTTAAAAGCATGTTCGATTGACAGGAGTTACACTCCGGAATAAGAATGAACTACTTCCATTCCAACTATTTAATTAGGCGAAGTTCTATTTTCATTCTAATTCTAAAGAGAAATAAGATGTCTCAATCCTTTAAAACTCAATTCCTTGGCCTTCAAAACTCAACACATTTAACTCTCTCACATTCATAAAGAATTTCTTCATCAGAAATGGCACAAGAAATGGGCACAAACTTTCCGATTTCAAACCAAGAAAGAGCTTCAAATGAAAGAGCTACAGGAGGCGTAGCTTTTAAACTCCCATGCTCACCTCATTCAAAGGGCGCATGGTTATTGTTGATGCATCAAGATTGATGTTAGCATATTCCTTGAAGCAAGGGTCACCACATGAAGAGCATTCCACTCTTTAGAGCCAGGGACAGAGCCTTTCAAGCACAAAAATAATAACAAACACATCATGAACCCTATTTAAGAACATGGCATGATCAAAGGGTAGGTCTCCGCCGGTAAGCAGGCATAACTACAGTTATCCATTGCTTGCTGAGGCTTAAACAACCCGGATAATAGGAGTGAGGTGATCTCAAACTGTTTGGAAGCAAAAAGAAAAAAAAGCATTATATGGCCATGATGCTGCCATCTTGTGTTTGGAAGTGTTGGAGATTGTCAATTTGCCGTCTGACTCATCAACCCAACCAATAGACCATCAGACACTGATGGATGTTCGTCGGCTGACGATCGACGATGGATGATGGATGGTTGATGAGTTACTCGATGAACCACTGACTGATCGACTCGATGATTGAGTTCTACTAATCCAGTCGATTATTGATCAATTAGTTGAAAGACGATAATTAACATTTGATCAATATCGCCACTGAGAAGGCTACCTAAAAGGTCAATACTCGTCGATCCATCAACTATCCAGCCGACACATTGACGGTAGCACCAATATATGACAATCCGATGGATAATTGAATTGACAATCGACAATCGATGATTACTTCTTCCGATCGACCAACCATCCGTCAGGAATTATTAAGGCAACAATTGGCTTAAAGCCCTTCGACCGACAATCGGTCAGTACAAAATCAGCCGACCGACGACTGATCGATATAAAATTAATCAATTAATGACCCATTGATACAAAATCAATCAACCGATGATCGATCGATACAAAGACAGCCGACCGATGATCTGACGGCATAAAATCAATCGATCGACGACTGGTCCACACAAGGACAACCGATCGATGACCTATCGGCATAAAATCAATCGATCGATGATCGGACGGCATAAAGTCAGTCAACCAACGATCTGTCGACACAAAATCAACTGACCGACGATCGGTCGGTGCAAAGTCAGCCAACCGACGATCGATCGGTGCAAAGTCAACCGACCGACGATCCATTAGCATAGAATCAACCGATCAATCGGCTCCAAATCAGTTGACTAACCAACGAGAGCTCTCTAAATAATCTATCTGGCTTTCGATCGGCCCTACAAAATCACCTCTGAGAAGAGTAGGCAACGGTGATTAGTGAGTAATTTTAATTACTTATCCACGATCATACTATACCGAAAAAAGAGGAATCCGCATACTCAGCGATCATCACTCTGATACCTATAAAAGAAAGGTAAACTGATCAGTTTGGGAGGACACATCTAATACTTTTAGAGCAATCTCTATGACTTTACTCTTAGATTTCTGTTTGACCAGGCCACCCTACTAAAGCATCGGAGGATCCCCACCGGAGCTAATTTCGATCAGTACGGACTTATCTTTGTAGATTTTTTGGCATTGATTCACAAACATAGGTGGATTGGCCACAATAGATTGATGCGCCATGTAGGAAAAAAGAATAGTGAATCGATAATTAATCTTGTAAATGATGAAAACTCGCGTTCGTAACTCAACCAGCTCCACCGACCAGTCATCCTTATGAGAGGCACTTTCCCCTCCGCCCCCAGCAATGGCGGAATCGAGCTCTTCACGTCCGACAGACACGACGGTTGCACAAGCCTAGCAACTAATTGTATTGACGCAGCAGGTCCGAATGCTGACGAATGTTGTTCACGATCTCTAATAGTAGCCGCATGCAGTGGTGGAAGGCCCAACGATGCAGGCAGTACCATCTAGGCATAGCCACCATATCTCGAGGCACTCTGGCACCCCCCCACCAGAGCGAACATCTTGACGTTTCCGCTGGATGGAGGCTCCATCTCCTCGCCGCTCGTGAGGAACCACCCATCGATCGTGACGCTCTATTTTCCTATCTTCCCGTCGGAGTCAGCATAAGGAGAAATGGCTGCGAGATTCGACCACCTCCTCCTCCACTAGTTCCTCAAGAGGATCAACCCCAGGGATGTCTCGTCAGCGGCAGTTTGATAACTACGAGCAGAGGCTCAAGAAAATTGACTGTCGACTGGTTCGAATCTAGGAAGATACGATAGGGAGGTCCTCGGATGGTCTTTGTATCCAAGCAGCTCCTTTTTTCTCATGCATCTTGAACAACCCAATCCCATCATGATTCAAGATGCCACAGGTGGGATCATATGATGGCTCTACCGACCTAGTTGATCATCTCCGAAGCTATAAAGCTCTCATGATGATCTAGGGGGCGAACGACGCACTCATGTACATTGGCTTCCCGGCCACCCTATGGAAAGCTGCTCAGGTATTTCGGACTTCAGTCGGAAAGCATCAACTCTTTTGGGCAACTTGAGGACTCCTTCATGGCTAATTTTAGCACTAGTAGAAGGATGCCACGAACTTCCGACACTCTCTTCTCAATCAAGTAAGGATAGAGAGAAACTCTTCGGGCCTTTGTGATGCATTTTAATGCCATCACACTCAAGGTCTGAAACCTCAATGAGGACGTGGCCATCTTGGCTATGAAGCAGGATCTGCGGGATTTCCGATTTACCTACTCGCTGGATAAGAACCATCCCCAAACTTATGCCAAACTTTTGGAGCACGTGGATAAATATATTCGCATAGAAGAAGGTGCTTCTGACCAGCACCAACAAAACGAAAAGAATCAAAAAAAGAAACAACGAAAGAACGGTACTTTGGTCGGACACAACCGACCCATTCCGAACAAAGAAGCGATGTCTTCCCTACTGAACCCTGTGCCGATCAATATGAAGAGTCGGTATAACACTTACACTCCCCTCTCCACTCCACGTGTGCAAATCTTGATGGAGATTGAAGGAGAGAATTACCTTCGTCGACCCCCATCGATGAAGAACCGAGGCAAGGACAAGAGGAAGTACTGTTGATTTCATCACGACTATGGCTACGATACCGAATAGTGCTTCCAACTGAAGGATCAGATCGAAGCTCTCATTCGATGGAGATTCCTTGCTAAGTTTTGGCTCGATCATCCGACCCAGTCCCATGTCGATCAACCACCAGCATTGGAGGAGATTCATCCAAATCAACCGACGATCGGGGTGATCAACATGATCTTTGGATGACCAAGAGCTAGGAAAGCAATATTCGAAGAAGAATTAACTAAGAAATGACCATTTACTCCCGAACGACAGAAGGTCATCGATGAAAAAGTGGACAACTTTTCATCGGCTAAATGTTACCATCGACCAACGATCGATGTACCATAATCGGCATGATTCAACAATCGACTGATGGATGGCAATCATCAGTCGGTATTTCTTTTAAAGAAGACTACGGGTCGGCACATCTTAAATAATCGGTGAAGTTGATCAAGATAAGTTGGTCTCCTGTGACATAACAATCGTTCGATCGGGAAGAAGACTATCTTCTACAACTCAAATAGCTGACTGACAGACCAACAAGCAATATCGAAGCATAACTTCCTTACGAAATAATAAAGAAAAAAAAGTATCAAGCTACTGATTGTGAACTAGTTGGTTTATCCCGACTAGTAAAGAACACAACCTTTATCGATTTGGCTATGGCCAAATTGAGGGACGGTTGGCTTGCACTCGATCATCATGATCAAGTATTGGTTGGTAAAAAATTAACTAAAAATCGGTTAGAAACTTACATAAAATTGACTTATCTCCGACCTATGAATATCTCAATAAACGACTAAGTATTGGTTGGTTAGAAAATTAACTTTAAATCGATTAAAAACTAGTCGATGATTAATTATATAAAATCGATTAATGATCAGCTGACAATCAATCAATCAAAAAATGAAAGTGCACAGACAATAAAACCATACATGCCACGACGGGCATGCAATACCGTAGAATCCGCATTTTCTCATCATGCCAAGAGTTATCCGCATCACTGGCACAATAAGACTAGGTATATACCAGCGCTTGTGGAGAACCAAGTGTCAAAAGATAGAAAAGCTGCGCGCAGCCATTCACAAAACTTCAATCCAAATCATGAGACCGTAACGCACGCGCATCAGCAAAGTCGTCACTCCGAACCAACCACTAAAGAAAGGAAGCATCGAGTGGTGATAAAGCAGCCGGTACATGGAAGATGAAATTGTTCCGGAAGAAGCTAGAGGAAACATGACCAACCATAAAAGCAGCAAGCAGCAAATGGCAACCCAGCGGCGGGGGGGGGGAGGGGCGCACTGAAATTCCTGTCCATTCCCCTATGGAGGCCTCACAAAAATTATTAGATAACTCTTAGATGGTAGAAAATTTTTTTTTGAGGATTAGAATAAAGAGGAAAGAAGAAGAAGAAGAAGTTGAAAAGTTCATCTAAAAAAATTCATCTCAGAGATAAATAATACAGGACTTGCTGTGTTGAGAAGAACGGCGCAGAACTTATCGAGGTGGAAGAAAAAGAAAAACCAAGGACAGAAGAGAACCTAAGTTCTTTATTCCAAAAATTTAATTCTTCTTTTTTTATTTAGGTTTATGGCCTTATTCATAGGCCTCTGACAACCCTCTAACCTTCTAACAAACTCTAAACCTACTAACAAATTCCTAGCAAACTTCAACTTTCTAACTAATCCTCAACAAACTAACAGATTCTAATCTCCTAACAAATTTTCAATAAAATAACAAACAAAATCCTAACAACCTAACCATTTAATTTAACACATTTTTTTCAAAACATCCTAATTCACCTATGCTCCAAATTATGATAACAAAAGGAGGGATAAATTTTTTTTACAAAATAAACAAGGGTTGGAGCAAAAAGGAAGAAGTTGGAAAAGTCCATCCCGTAGGAGATGAGGAAAAAAAAGTTGAAAAAAATCTATCCTAGAGATGAGCAACACAGGACTTGCTAAGGTTGAAAAGAACGGCATAGGACTTGTCGAGATGAAAAAAAGAGAAAATCAAGAAAGGATAAAAGAGAACCTAAGTTTTTCATTCCAAAAATTTAATTCTTTTTTTTTTAATTTAAATTTATACCTTATTTATAGGCCTCTAATAATCCTCTAACCTCCTAACAAACTCTCAACCTACTAACAAAATTCCAACAAACTTTAACTTCCTAACTAATCCCTAACAAACTAATAGATTCTAACCTCCTAACAAATTTTCAACAAAATAACAAACAAAATCCTAACAAGCTAACTATCTAACAAACTAATCCATCTCATGCTTTAAGATGTGTGTATGAGCTAGAAATAAGAAGATACACCCATTCCTTATACATCCAGAGATTACACTCAGGTAAAATATAAAAATAAAATATATGTAGATCTGCATCAATAATAGTGCTAGATGATGTTCTCATCAGAAGGACCTGGAGATGGAAGGCAAATCTACGGATTAGGAAACATACGAAATTGAGCTCGTAAAGCAAAAGAAGCTACCATCATAGCCAGGTAAATCTTAATATGATCAAAAAATTGCATCAATATAAAATGAGCAACTATGATGTCTAAGATATGAGGGGGTGCTTGGTTGGGGGGAGTAGGGATCCGAAGTTGGAATGAGAATGGATGACTCCCATTCCAACCACTTGATTGGGAGGAGTTTCATTCCGATTTTGATTTTAGGATGGAATGAAAATAATCCAATCTATATAAAACTCAATCCTCACTCTTTCCTATAGATTCAATTTTTCATTTCTATTCCTATTCCGATTTCGATTCCAGTTACGGACCAAATACTTTAGAAGATTAGATCATTCCAATTCGAATTCCAATTCTATTTCGATTCCAAATCCAATCGCAAACCAAGCATCCCCTGAATGTCTGAGTCCCACCATATATGTTGGTATATGAGGCAAAGATGACCAATGGCCACCATAAATACTAAACATGAGAAGTGACTTGAATCGAGAAATATATAACAGTGGTATCGTGCAAACTAAACCCATATGACCGACCATGTAAGATAACAACAAAATCAAACAATTTAGCAAAGAATGCAAAAGGATCGAATAAGCATATAGATAGATAAGTCCAATCAATGCTGATAAATACATCCATCAAGATGTAGTATGAGGGCTGAAGCTTATATAGCTTTAACTGATGGACTACTAATGATTCAGAAGGCAACAGGGGAGCCAGGTGATCAAGTTGTGGAATAGGAATTGGAAGCAACAAGATAATAAAATGCAAATGTTAACTCACATAAAGCTAAGGGACAGACACCAAACATGCTGATAATTAGATCCATCAATAGGAATTATAAGGGCTGAAGCTCATATAGGTTTAACTGATGGACCATCACAGGTTCAGGAGGCAATAGGAGGGCAAGTTGATCAAGTTGTGGAATAGGAATTGGAAGAAAATGGTCCATGTGTGCTACGTGATCAAAATGCTTGACAAGAAAATTTGCAACTATCGACCCACATAAACCTAAAGGACAGACCCCAAAACAGAGAATCTAAGAGCTGCCAAAGATGTGACCAAATGAAGCCAGATGTGGTCCCACATATTCTTAAGGCAAGAAGGGGGATCAAGTGGCGGGCAATTGATCTTGCAGTTCCATGAACCATTCAAACCACCTTATAAAATAGCACACAAAATTCCATGCATGGACATGACAGGCATGTCCAGCTCCAACTTAAATAGTATACAATAAGCACCCCAACAGGCATTTTAAGTTTTTTTTTTCCCTCTACACAACTTGTTTATTTTACCCACAGAAAATTATCTATACTATGATATATATGGCACGCCTATAGAATAGTAAATTATGGGAGAAGTTCACTTCTAAAAACAAGTGGTCGGAGCAAGATTCACTGACTCACAACCAGGCCTTGTATCGGCCAACTGATGGTACAAGTTGGTACACTCTTGTATTAACTCTGAACCGACATAGAACAAGAAAGAATCAAATAGAAAAAGAGAGAAAGATGGAGAAGGGGAAGGGAGGAAGAGGGAAGCCGGCAAAGATGCCTATCGTAGCCACCAAAAGGCCGTGGAGGCCTTTGGAGGGTTGCCGAAGTTTTTGAGATTTCGTAAAAGAGATCATAAAGAGAGGAAGAGAGGGAGAAAAATAGAGGAAGGCGAAGACGGCGAAAAGGCTGCCAGAGGGCCATCAGATGATACAAATCCATCCCATAGACACTCCAGGTTCAAAACAAGGGTAGGTTCCTAGCTCATTATTTTTTTTAAAAAAAATATGATTTATACTGTAGCTGGTAATAGATTTATCAGATTCATTAAAAAAAAAAAAAAAGACTAATAGTTAATGAAGGTGAGATTTTTTTTTTTTTATTATCAATTCATCAGGGAGGATGTAATGAAGGACTAAGAGGATGCCTCCTCAGCAACTCTTTTTGTGCAGTAAGAGTAATGCCCTAAAACATAAGTTTGAATATGCTCTCTTGGACAACCGACAGTTCTTCAATTCTTTGGCCCTCTCTTGGTTTTGCTACCTGGACCCCAGTAAGCCGTGGCTTTCATCATTTGAGGGTGAATCGGTGGTTAAAATATTCTTTATGTAATCACTCTCTATGCATTCTCCTGCCAGATCACAAGCTTTACCAAGACTATTGGCCCTACCCAATAGATGCTTTTGACACTTTGAGTTAGTCTGCCATAATATACCGGAAACATTGGGAGTTGCATGAAAAACAGAACAACCTTGAATTGAAAAAGCTTGAGTAAGGCCAGCAAACTGATTATTGGCTTCATTATGAATTACATTTCCAAAAAAAAAAAAAAATGATGAATAAGAATGGATCTGAACCCGTAGCATCCGTGAATGAATTTTCATCATCCGGCAGAAAGCCTTTCCTCCGGCTCTTTGGCAGCCTTGATAGGCCAACGCTGATCTTTTCATCTCCTTCTTTCTTTCTGTCTCTCTCTCCATTTCTATCCTTCTCTTTCACTTCATTCTCGCCGGCATTCTGAATCAAACGTTCAAACTGCACTAATTCGCCGTCGGTATGATTCGACACATCTCAAATGACTCGATTCAAGCAATTTGTCAAATCATAGGTCGGATAATGAGAAATGCTTGGGATCCAAAACATTAGAAAAAATTCTGTAAGTAGCAATAGCGCCGACAAAAAGAAAAAAAAGATGCAATGGAGAATGGTGCAAAGAACACAAGGCATGCACCATGGCTTGAATAAATTAAAAAAGTTCTAAGTTCTAACCATCCATAGCAAGAAAAATAATAAGCTCTAGTACCATAAAAGGTACAAAATAGGACAAAAGGATTCCTATATGAATATCCATTGAATCATATATAAATAAATTAAATAATTATGCCTTAACAATTGTCCTACTTAGTGTGCGCAGCAATTAAGAAAGCTACAAGTCACCATCAATCTTATTCATCTAAATATCAAAATTAAACTAAATAATGCCTAACTTGCATGTGCAACCAATCCTATCGAGAGCATGTGAAACAAGGTACACCATCTCTGCATCGGGCTCCATACCGATGCCATCCTATTGCTATGTCAGTACATAGGATCCAATTCAGGGTATAGTTTCAGAACCCTCCAATATCGTGTATCGATGCAATGTAGTGTGTCCCGTGCCATGCAGTTCAATATGGTATGGTGTATCTTGATGTGAACCATGATCTAAGACATCATGAGCATTGTGCAAAGTACTAATATTTATTTTCTCAAATCCGGCGAAGGTAGCATCATAAACTAAGATTAAAGAAGGTTTAAGCAATCACGAAGCAAGTGGAGTTAGGGATCTAGTATAAGCAAAGTTGGCTAGACACCTTCTTCAAGAGAGAACTCAGGTCTCGAGGATGGGACTTGGCAATATCCCCAATTTGTCGTGCAGCAGCAAACCTAGTTGGTCGAGTTGAACCAGCTTGATTTTTGTCAAAGAAACTTCCTTTTAAAAGCATTACAAAAAATTCAGACATTCTACAAGATCTGAACAGCAACAGAATCATGGTGCATACATTTCATAACAAACAGAACTGCATAACTAGGTCTAAAACAAAGAAAGCATAGGAGGATACCGTCCAGTAACATGAGCAAGCGATGAAGACAAGGCGAACTTTGAGCCATAAAGCCTGTAAAGAGCCAGGCAGTCTCATCCGAAAAGGTTTGTGTGCATGCAAATTGTTCTTCCCTAACGCTCCAGAGTGCTTATCTCAGTTCTTCATCGCCTTGTACATTACACAGAAATGCTTCCAAAGAACCTCTCTTTGAATCCGCATTTTATAATATTTTTTTAAAAAAAGCCAATGTCTAGTTAGGCAGTCTTTGGATCATAAGCTTTATACAAGCGTTCATGCATACCATACACACATTACATTCAAATATCATACGCACACATATATATACATGCATACATATATGGATACACAAACTGATGTGCATATGCAAGCATATATTTAACTTCTAATTGTATAAAAAAATACACATAAAGATTGCATTAAGATGTAACAAGAACATAGTTCAGTATGCATTGACATATATATATTTGCGTATATCATAGTGTATTATATATGTAAACATTATAATGTATCATATATGAAAGGTACATAAATATACATATGCATAATGCACATAAATATTCTTATTCCCAGACATTTAAATTATGATGCAAGGAATGGTAATGCAAACACCACACTCTTCTGTAGAACAACAATCATGAGGCACAAATATAATAAAATTACTAGGATGGACAAGGAAGATGGTAGTACTGTTGAAGATCGTAGGGACGTTCAAGATATTTCGGACTCTTTCATGGACAAACGGAACCTTCAATTGCCTTCGGTTACAGCTGAAGGACATTTGCGATATAAGAGAAGACTTGAGCTTCGTTAAAGGCCACCCATGCAAACAGGGAGGCCAACCAGCCAGCCGGCTGACTGGTTGGCCACCAGAAGAGGCTATGAACATCATCATCTGCCCGACAGGATTCAACCCCAACATCATCATCGTACTTTTTTCACATTTTGAGCATCTCCTCGTACATTATTTAAAAAAAAAAAAGGAAATCAATATTGGAAAATGCACTTTAATCTTGTAGACCTAAAGTTCTAAGCTTACATCATCTGATAACTAATTCAAACACTTTAATGATTTATACGCAACAAACGACCATAAGAAGCTTTACAAACCAGTAAAGCAGCGCGAACTGATGAAAAGCACCGCATGAACCGTCAGGCCATTAGCATACAAACAACAACCATTTTTTAGACATAAAGCCAATCCATTTATTATATATCCAACTCTAATCACAAAACGCTAGCTGCAAACCTGAAATCCTAAATCCTAACAACCTTGCAAGAACCGCTACTTCAGCCGCGGTCATTCTATCCATACTAAAATGGAAAACCAAACCCTTAATCTATGCCCGTGCTGGTGCTCCACAAACTTTCCACGTCAGAGAACCGGGCAACAGCCAGAGCTCTTCGTCCTGGGCGTCGGCGGTTTATAGGCCTCGAACGATCCCAAAGAAAACGGAAAGAACGATGAGGGAGAGTGCTTACCAGGGATGGCTGCCGGTGTCCGGAGCCTGCCGGCGGCGGACGCGCCGGCGGAGAGGGGGCACACGGAGGAAGAGGGGAAGGATGGGGCCGGCCAAATCCGGAGAGAGAGGGAAGGGTGCTGGAATCGGGCCGGGCCATACCCCTGCCCGGGCCCAGCCCAAATTTTTTTTTCGGGCTTCGGGCTGAAACCCGATTATTTTTGAAACAAATAGACCCAAGCCTAGCTCAAACCCAGGCCTAATTGGACCAGCCCGAGCCCATCCTTATCACCTCTCAGACATTGCCTCCTTCCCCGCCTCCTCAATCTTGTGATCGATGCCACCGGAGCTTCCACTTCTCCAACATGCTGGGGCCGGGAGAGGGCACGGGGGGCAGGGTTCGCGGGGTGCCAGATGAGGGCCAGAGGAGATTCGTGAGGGCCGGGGCCGAAGGGGGGTTTGTGGAGTGGGGTTCGCGAGGGTAGTGGGGTTTTAATTTAATGGAGCAGAAGGGAGGGGCTGGAGGGTGAGGGGGGTTCGCGAGGGCCTGGAGGGTGGAGGGGGGTTCGCGAGGGCCTGGGTAGAAGTGAGGAAGGGAACGGGTGGCATGGGGGTATTTTAATCGGGTTTAATTTTGGGCCCGAACCCCAGGCCAGACCAAAGATAAGCCTGAGTCTGAACCGAAAGTAAAATAGGCCTTATTTTTTGATCCAAGCCCGATCTGAATAATTTTAGGCTGAGCTTGAAGCCCAACTCAAAGCTAACTTGGCCCGATGAGCCTTGGGCTGGCCCGAGCTCACTTTCAGCCCTAGGTGTGACGAGAGAATTTATGGTCGTGTAAGTAAAACTATACGCTTTTGCATGATTTGGATGAAAATGGATGAGGAACCAGTTGGAAACCCGCACAATGCATGGGAGGAGCGTAACCTTCTCACGAGAAATTAATGTATGGAGCGGATCCAAGGGGACCGGGGCACTTCTCATGTGGTGAAAATAAGGGTTAATGGGGCGTGTTATCTGTCGTGGGATTTGGTATGGTCCACCGAACCTAGTTCATATAATAGTTTTGTACTTTCTATGGGTGCACCGTGACCAAACCACCTGCACATATGGTTTTAGGTCTTGTCTGACTCAATTGGCATAGAATCCATCCACCATCTAAAAAAATAATTATATAAAATAGTTAAAAAATTAAATAATTTAATTGAACAATCTAACCTCCGTATGAAACCAATATTAAGATCGCATTTTCTATTTAATGTAAAAAAAAAAATCAAAAATTATGAATTGAGAAATCTTCGTATCAACATTAATATAAGTAGGCCATTCACTTAATGGCATATTAGAAATCCAGAAATCTAAAAAATTAGTGAGCCTGCATCAAAATCTCATAGAAATTATGAATTTGGACTGATATAGCCGGTCCTTTTTCTTCCTTTAGGATTTGAGCCGGTCTACTATAATGATTTTTTTAGATATATGCATAAAGATGGATCTAATCTAGTCTTATTTAAATTGTTGTAAAGGTCCATATTCATGATTTCTATGAGATTTTTAGTTCAATTACCCAAACAAATTATAATAGATCCATCAAGAAACTAGTGCTAAATCTTTTTGTTGATATCTACAAATTCTGACCTATATAACCGAGCACATTTTAGGTTTCTTATAGAATAACCAAAAGCATTGAAATTTATTTTCAAATCTCTCCACTTTGCCCACAGAATATGAGGAGGCAACACCATATTGGCTGCTAGCTTGCACGAGTGCAATGAATAGATGCCGTGGACCTCAACGCCTTTCGGCTCACAAATAATAGCCCATGGAATATGGTGAAACCCTCTAAAAAAAAAAAAGGAAAAAGAAAAAAGCATCTAAACTCCTGCACTTTGTAAGCACTGAAGAAGACACATCAAGCTACTCCTTGTAGCCAAGAAAGTAAGTTGCTTTTTTGCGATTTATGGATAGATTGGACTGATGGAATTGCACCCACAACAACAGGTTCTGCATGGATCAAGTGACAACAAATCTGCGATACATCGATTCTTTCTTGGGCCAAGCGAATGACAAGTTTGGTACCATAGCTATCCCACTCCTCTTGAAAATGACCAAGTCCACTTGCCCTTGGAGACGCTTGCAATTGCTTGAAATATCCGCAAACTACAAAATGGAAGCAAGTCATGTCTTATCAAACCTTGCAAGCAAAATTTTAAGGGCATAATTCTTATCGGTATACACCGAACTATTTGCTTAATCTAAACACTAAAACAATTCTTCATGCAGCGGTCCACCCAATCTGGTTGTCGTTCTAATGTCAAGGGGACAAGTTGCCTCTAGTTTCAAGCATCTTTAGCCTTTGGTCGAGGAGGCTGGGCACTACTTGCGACCAATACTATTTCTGTAGTAATAATTTACCAAAAAAAAAAAAAAAAGGGTACTATTTCTGTAGTACAGAACACATAGCCTACATTGTACTTGCCAATCCTCATCCGTGCGTGACTGCATCCCCTGGCTAATTACTTCGAAATTAAGCTGATATAATCGGCTCATATTGTACCAAACTTCACTAAATGCAACGAAATTATGTTGGACAGATCCAACATCCAAACCATGGATGAACCCCTGTAAGATTTTTTTTTTTTTGTTAAAAAAGTGCCCTTTCTTGTTGTTTTATGGGTATTTGATTTGTAAAAGAAAGAAAGTATAACGTCTAATATTGGATTTCTTTTTTTTTAATTGAGTTTTTTTTTCTTTCTTTAATAATATGAGGCCTGTAGACAAGGAAAACCCACCCAGCAATCCACCATTGCCTCGACCTCGAATGCTAACCATGTTGATGGGTTCAACAAGCTCTTGTTATTGGCGCTCCATCTTCTCCATAGGCTGTTCATCCCTCCCCGGTCCCCACTCCTTTATAAATAGGAAGATTAATAGGCAGGCTAAGTGTTTTAAATAATCGTCCTTTCCTTTTCGTGGGTACAAGAAACATACAGCTAGCGTTGCAGTACTAAAGGTTGCCTTCTCCAATACACGCCTGGACCTCTTTTACAAAGAAAAAAAAATTGAAAAAAAAAAAGGGTGCTTAGAACCTCTTTTACAAGTATGACAAACTTGTCCCTCCCCTCCCAACAATCAAATATTTTAAATATGCTTCACATGATAACTCAATTGTAGCATCACTTGGTACGTGGTGCCCAATTGCTTTTCTTCTTCGGGAACAAGAGCCTGACCAATCGTTCATGTGGTATCCACGGCGGCATATGGTTCTCCAAAATTTAAATAATATTAAATTTTTTTACATCTTATCCTGCTCTTAGAGGATATATTAGAAAGCGAAATATTATGCTATACGCTGCATGTACTATACTACGAATTACAATTGCTCATCCATGTGATTTTTTATTCATAAAGCACTCATCTTAATGCATCGGAAACAAACAAATAGATGTAATTATCAAGATGCAACGTTATATGGCGCACATCTAATAAAATATAGTATCAATAAGCAAGCATTGGATGGACGCTGGACCATGACCATTGGACCCGTGCTTTTCGAACCGTGAAACCAAGCGCGTGTTCTCGTTCTTCCCTATTACGGTGTCCACATATTTTTGCCGACAGGTATCGCATAAACGGAGGGCCGGATATTCTCGGGAGGTGGGCGACCGACGGCGGCTTTCGATGCCGCATCGCGGTGAAGGCCGGTCCATCACGGCAGGAACAGGGCCCATGAATTGGAAGGAGGTGCGGGTGCCTGTACGAACCCGCGTGCGTACGAGCCAGCTCATCGCCCACCGCCCGCCTTCTCTGACCCCACTCCCACCCAGACTCCGTCCTTCCCCCACTCGCCCACGCCAACTACACGTCCTTTGTGGGACCCACCTTCTTTTCTTTAACAACCCTCGACTGGACCACCTTGTTTTTTTAATTTCATGCTTTATTTTACCCATTTGACCCCTTTCCCACTCATCTATGATCCAACGCAACATTATTCTAGCTCATATTTTGTGGTCACATGTACAATAAATAATGGATGATTTAACTATAGAGGCATCCTGGTGGTAAAAATAAAAAGAAAGGAAAGATGAATTGGTGAGAATTCATAAATTAGTGCAATCCAATAAGGTTAGCAAGGTATAGATTATAGATATTACTTGCTTCCAACTGCAGGATTCTAAATTAGATGTACCACGTAACATGCCGGCATTTTACCATTTAATAAACTGACACGTGCCAACTGTGGTTAAAATCTGTTGTTGGAAAATGCTAGCCAGACAGAGTCGGAAAATCTCGCCCACCGTCAAGTTAGAATTGAATTATTCTGCTGTGGTCCCTCGCATAGTCTGATCTTGTATTTGCCCCTTGGCTTCATTTATCCTCCATCAAATATAATAAAAATAGCGGGTAGACCTCATAACATTCACCATTTAGGATTTAGGAATAACAATGAGGTTAATCCATACTTTGATGGAAGAGACAACTGATTAAAAGCTCTAACAATCATGCTTGGCGTTTTAGAGTTTGATAAGAAGATGGAGCTGTGGCATCACATGGCATGCTCGTTTTATATTTGTCAAGTTACAAAAATAACACGCGTGCGTACGCACCGTCTTTTAGCCTTGTCGCAGTGCTAACAAAATAGATTTATCGTACCTTGTGATCCAAGGCATCCCACCGGTTTTGCACCAGATGGAATACCTTTCTCTTTTCTTTGCACCACCGCATCAGCCATCTCCTGACCTCCGTCCACACTTGGCGCTCGCTAGATTACTTCCATGCAAGGAGCTAGCCCGTAGCCGTCCCATATATAACAAAAAAAGTCAGGCCTAGGGGATGCGGACATGGTAATAACCACCAACATAAGTGATGCAAGTGGTGAGCTCTCGTCGCTCTCCCCGAACGTCCCACCTCTATAACACCGAAGCCACCACAATTTTAGTCGGTTACTCCTCTGAACGGCATATGCCCCACCAACAAAATCCAAAAGGCCTTATCATCATAAGAGGTGGATTGCACAAATAATAAGTTCATTAATTAGCAGAAACTCGGAGAGAAGGATTAGAGAAAAATACAGACAGATGGGCGATCCAATCCACTTGTGGGAAGATAAGCTCAAGGAGACTGATGTCGTATACTCTGTAAAGAGTAGAAAATGTGCAAGCATATAAAGGTGTCAGCAAATGCTCCTCAGAGCATGAATAAAAGAATCAATCAGTGTATCTATCTCTATGTCTATCCCATCTACCTCCATCCAACTAGCAGATACCAATGCTTGAGTATGAGATGCAATATAATTGAACACTCCTGTTACAGACACAACCCATGAGCACTTTCCATGCTGCACTCCCCATGGATCCAACGGGAAAAAGTAAAAAAAGGGGGAAAAAAAAAGTGAAACTAAAAAGGCAAAGCACTGGATATGCAACGAACACTAGGAAAAATAAAAATCCCCCTTCCAAAACAAGAACGTACGCTCCAATGCGTGTAGTCTCTGGCTCCATCCAGATAACGAAGTAGGGAGAATATGTTCTTCCCCCCATCTCCAAAAGCTTGCTCTGTTACAGATGCTGGTTGCGTTGGAGACTTGCCTAGATACTTGAAGTTGCTTTCAGAACCAACCCCACCCAACATGTGTTAGCTCTGCCTTATCCTCAATACCAAGGTTCCTCGAGCATGCGTTCCGCCACGTCCACGCATCAAATGATACCATGACAACCAGCCAAAGAATCGAACCTCTCCCCTAACAAGTTCAGTCCCCACGATTCAAAACTTTACGACAATGATAAATAACTGATCATGACCGGATAGTGTATGCGGGAACTTGCTGTTCCTTTGTCTGCAGCAGCGTCACCAAGTTGAAGCTATCTTGGGCCGAAGTCAAGATTCTCCCATTTGAAGGGAGCAACGGAACCAATCTGTGGCGAACCTCGGAGGAACAGGCAGACACAGACGCAGACTGCAGCAATTGCGAGCATTGAATGGACATAAGGTCGTTCCAGGAGCCCCCTTGTGCGGGGAGTTCGCCCGAGCCAACCTGCCCCTGCTAAGGCACACTGCCCACAAGGTCTTGATCGCGGAGGTTGGGCAACAGGTCTGTCTTCCTCTCCTGTTATCCATGATTTATGCAGAGATATATCTTCATTTCCAACCGAAATTGATACCTGGCCATTTTTTCTGTCTGCAAGCTTCCTGGCCACCAGACTGTTGTAAGAATGATTGCTCCTCATTGTTGCATACATATATGGAGACTGACCACTGTCATCCCGTAAAGAATCCCAGCAGTTCAATCCAATCTAAAAAGTTTCAGAGACAAAACAGGTAAACCAGTGAATAGTTTCAGAAACATGACAGATCACCATAAGAAGACCACAGTAAAGTAATTAGAAACATGGGAGACTTGAATGCGTCACATAAAAGACATAATATGGAGGCACCATTTTAAAGTCAGAACTCAAAGAATGCTAATTAAATTCTGCCACGTACCTGATAAGCATTGAGCCAGCTTAGAAGAATTAGAGAGGCTAAAAATTGTTTGCAGTGCAGCAAAAGTTTGAATAATGATTATGTTTACCTCTTGTGGATCGCTGGTCAGTGCATCAACCATGCCCTCAGAGTCCTCCATGGATGCGGCAAGATGTAATGGGGTCAGTCCACCAGGACCCGGCAAGGTCGGAGGAAAGAGGTATATACTTTTATCATTATTTCCACGCCTTACTGAATAATGGAGAAGTAAATCAACCATTTTCCTGCACTTTCTCTTCACTGCTCTGTTTAAGAGATGAATTTCTAGAAGCATTTCCAGCGCTTCTTGTGATTGGGCATCACTTCTAGAACTTCTTTCCGCAAGTATGTCCATAAGTGTCTTAATAAGAGCGCACCAATCCCGTTCAACAGCAAATGTCAGAAGATACTTAAACCGTGTGATAGAAAAATCAGGAGAGGAAGGGGTAGAAGAGGTATTTGTCTTTTGAAAGAGCCACCCAAGTTCATTTAGAAAGTGCAAAACATCCTCCCTAGATCTTGGCTGCCCATTCTCCTGAACCTGATCCTCCGTCTGAACATCTTCATCAAACTCGGATTCAAGGACCCTCAGCTCTTGACAGATTCTAGCATCTGCGATAATAACAGGAAAACTATTCCCTTTAAAACCATTCTCCACCTGCACATGAAATTCAAAGATACGTTAACTCGAGATTTTCAACTATGACATTTGGAGCCAATAAACAGCCACAGTATCAACCAATTTGGCAGCTATATTGACGCATTTAAATTGAAGAAAACTACCTCAACGAAACAACGACCGAAGATTTTGGGAGATCCTCCAGGAAAATCAAAGGTCTCCATGCTGGAATCATCATATATGGTGCCTGGATAAGCTGAGCACAGAACTTCTTTTGATGTGTATTTTCCCATATAGGTGCAGTGGATTCTGCATTCATTAAGTGTTGATTATGATCTAAAGAGAATCAGCTATTCATAACATTTATTTGCATGAATAAAGAATCTTGATCTTCAACTCACTTAGTGCCAGGAACTGTCAGATTGCGACCTTTAAGAACAAGGGAAGTCTCCTGCCCACTCACTACAGCAACAGGTGATACGGAGGTCAATTCAGGAGCGCTCCACGTTCTCCATGATTTACACAGGTGGATCTTTCCTGAGATAAATAAGCAGCACACTGATATAATTAGTGAATTGCAAAGTGCTTAATTAATATCATGATATGCATCCAAAAGAATGAAGATAGCAGAATCACCCAGTATCTAACCTGGAAAGGAAAAACAAAAAAAAGGGAAGCCTGAAGGTAAACAATTAAAGCATACCATCTTTATGTGAGACCAATTGTCTACTCGTACGAACTAAAAACCTTCCATTTCTCCAAAACTCTGACTCTGAACACTGGACTAGTGAAGTGACTCGTCGTGGAAGGTCCTCTTCAAGCTGCAAAGCAAACACACATACTGAGTTGAAGAGGAAGAACAGCCAGAATGCAAAAATGGTTTATGGCCATCGCAATTACTTTATCCCATGCAATCAATGGCATTGATAAATAAACCGATAGGACCACACAACCAGGTCGGATGTAGCTCTCCATTTCTGATGGACTGTGAGAGAGCCAATTTAATATCTGAAATCACAAAGTCATCAATATTACTTGATCATTCAAAGAAAGCAGATCCCAAGATGGTACAAAACAGTAAATAACCGTTTCAGCAAGATGTATTGACATATCCTTCTCAGATGTCATACCTGAGAACGGAGGGTCCCAGGAAAATTGCTTGGATCCTTGTCAAAAAGCTTAAAAATGATCCGACCTGTCCGATCCTACAGGAGATAATGCTAAGTTAAAATAAAGAATGGCAACCTAAGCTTGCATTACCACTCCATAGATAGGATGGACCAGGTAATCAAGACAAACAAGAGTCATTGTGAACTGGCTGTGCTACCTGTGCATCGGAATTTGAGCTAGAAGGTGAATGGTCCGAACCAGAGGAGGAAGTATAACCAGCTTGATATGGATGATTTTGAACTGTTCCATTTTCAACTCTTCTTTGTGAGTCCTTAAAGAGCTCGAGTGGTGCATTCCATCCATGACTTGTGCTTAGTTCAACTGTAGCATTGTCTTCCCTGCAGTTTGACATCCTCGCATGCTTCATACTTTCTTCTGCTGAATGTAGAGGGAAAAGCTTCTGCGTAACAGGAGGAGAAGATGAAGGGGACCTCTCTTCCATGGGGTTGCTGCTTTCGGAGGATAAATATTTCATTGCAGATCCCAGTTTCGGAGGACTGTCATCTTCAGCAGGACCAAACAGCTGCAGTGGCAAACTTGGCCGGGCTTCCTGAACTGGCTGCTCAGGTACTTCTATTGGGTATTGACCAATGCAGTTGGTTCTCACTACTCCGACTGAAGGAAAGGTTCGGGTTGGTTTGCTGTGTGAATTGACATCAGTAGCAGGTTCTGCACATTGTATCTTGGTTTTATCACTGCCGCTATTGTCGCTACTCCCCTGAGAAAGAGAAGCAATAGCCTCAGAGGCAGAAGCTGCAAGTGCTGCAGAGAGAACTGCCAGCATGTTCACGGTTGATGGTACATTAGGATTGCCATTTCCTTTTGGGGGTTGTTCAAGCGAACCTTGCTGGGAAGCTTGTGAAACATTTAGATCAATACCACCAGATATAGGTAATCTTGATGAAGTGTTTGCAGTGTTCAAATTGTTTATTTTACCGAGGAATTGGATGAGGCGATCCCTATCAGGTAGAGGAGGGAGGCTAGCTGGTTTACCTGCATTGTTACCTGGAATTGCGGTTGTGATTAGTGAGGGTTTAATCCCACAGCCTACAACAATGAGCACCATATAAGCAAAATAGCTTACCTTGCAAGCGTGCCAAAATCGCTAACAAGTTGGCAATATCCGAATTCCCGTTGGTTGCATTCTCTTGGTTTCCAGAAAGCAACAACCGAGAGGAAACATCCTCTGGCTGGGTCTTCCTTCTTCGTCGGTTATGTCCCGCAAGCCTCCTTCTGCAGCTTCTCTTCCCCTCGTCAAACTCAGAAAGAGGGTGAAATCTGAATAACATGAGATGGAAACTTTACTGATTTGTCTCAGAACATACAAGCATCAAGCCAAGACCAAGATATGGAAAACTGATAAACTTCAAACTAGATCCAAGTTACATGAGAGAGTACACGAATATGCACTTTTATATACGAAAACAACTCAAAGCAACTGGATCATGGGCAAAAAATTTTACAGGATTTAAACCGGCCGAAAAAGAAAAAGGATGAATCGGAAAGACGACTATAGCTTTAAACTACAAGAAACAAAACTTCCCAGCCCTCGTCTTAATATGTCTTGGATCACCTCACAAGAAAAAATCTATGAATATAAGGATCTAAATAGATCATTGATGACGAACTCGCCAAATAATGCGTGGAAAATTAATAAAATAGATCATGCCAGTTACACAACCAAGCGAAACAACAACTTTCCGACATATCTTATTATCACACATAATTTACTCAGAGAAACCAGAACACAAGGAATTACAAGTTCATTTATGAAACACCTTCCGTACAACAAAGACATGACCAACAATCGGAGAAATTTGGGTAAAAGACATCATGGAAACAATCGATGAATCAAAAAGTCTGAGCTGGGGAGATTCGGTTACCTGCTGCACTGCTGGCAGAACCTCTGCATCTGTTTCCCCACGAGAGCCTTGGTCATCTTGCTGTGAACCTCGCACACCTTGTGCCGGCGGTGGTAATCCTTGGCGTTCGACAGATCAGCTCTACAATCATCGACCTGGCACATCGGGTAGCTGCTCCCACTCCCCGGCGACCCGGACCGTACCCTCTTGTTGGGCCTCGCCACCGGCTCCTCCGCCGCCGTGTAGTTGCCCCCTCCAAGCTTCAAAGTGAGGTTCTCCCCATCCTCTTCCAAACCCTTGCCCAAGGTCGGAACTTTGGAACTCTCCTCCCGTTTCTTCCTCTGCTCCACCTCAGCGGTGACAGCCGCAGGCTGGGTCCCCAGATAGACAACATCGGAGCCATCGGCCAAAGGTTTCGCCGTAAAATTCAAGCTGTCCCAATCCCACATCTTGGGGTTCCAACCGCCGCTGGGGTGGTTGTTGCTGGGAAGAAAAGAAGCGCCCATCAGTCGCTCCTGCTGCTGCTGGCCGTGGTGGAAGGCGGGGCCTTGCCAGGGGAAATCCCGCTTCTTGCCAAGCGGCGCCGCTTCGTGGAACTGGTCAGGGAGCGGCTGGTGGAAGAAAAGGGGATGGGCGACCTGGGCACCCACCTGTCCCTCCATCTCTCCTGAAGCCAACCAAACTCTAAATCTCGCTCAAATTCCTTCCCACGCCCGAAGAAAAACAACTCCTTTTCTTCGGTATCCCAAACGCCTTTCACACCTGAACCTCACTCCAACCTAATTGCAGCAAACAAAAACGAGAAAAAAACGAAGAAACGATTACTAAATCACCACAGAAAGAGCAGGAAACGCTTCGATTCGATTATCGAGATCAAATCGCAAAGAAAGCCCCAAATGAACCCAATAAAAAAAAACTGACGAGAAAAACGAAGATCGGAAGAAAGTTGGCTTACTCTCAGTAGATTCTAGTTTTGCTGTCCAAATTAAGAAAAAAGTAGACCCCAATCGGTTCTCAGACATAGATCGAGGAAGAACGCCGGAAAAAACTCAGGAAGAGGAATCCCCGCTCCCGGTTGCGGGGAAACGGTGGGGATCGCCGTGAAACGTTGGGAAACCACCGGATCTGGAGCCGATCCGAGGAGAAGAGGATGAGATGGGAGTGGTTCGATGAGGAGGAGAAAAAGTCTTTCTTCGGTTCCCACGTTCTACGGTTGGTTCTCTTTTGTTGCTCGGCCCGCGGCGTGGCAAGAAGAGCAAATTCCGTCGCAAGCGATGGCTTTTTGTAACTTCGGGAGTCGCCGCCCCATGCCTCGCCGTACCAGTGGGGGGGGGGGGGGGGGAGAACCAGGAAGGAAGGTGGAATCGGTGGTGACCAGAACCCCTCCAAGAACCTTCAATTATTTTGTCACGTAATAAAGTGGTGGGAGGATTCTCCCCCCCCTCACTAAAATGTCTCCCGGTCCACATAACGGCCATTGTTACTTCATAATTCCCGTTATATATTATGCATGTAAATGCATATATTACGGGTCCATTTTATTTCATTGATAACGTTTCTTTTTAAAAATATATATATATATATAACGTTTCTTTTTTTTAAAAAAAATGTGTATATAGGGATAAGAATTAATAACGTATCTTTACAGTTATATCAGCTATCTCAGTTCAAATCCTATCTCTATCATAATTTGGGAGATTACAACTATCTCATCTTTCAAGTATCTAGTTTTACTACATCATTTGATAGCAACACATTAATTATGTTCATATAAAATAAAAAAATATATTGACTATGATAATAATTAATTAATAATTCAAAATAAGTATGATAATTCATGAACCCATCCATCACTATTTGTTGGACTACATATACACCTATTTAAAAATAAATAAAATAATAAAAAATAAAAATATTAAAAATATTATAATATATATGAATTGAGACCGCACCTTTCTATCAGCGATTTAGAGTTTTGGATTTAATTTTTTATGAATTATCCCTTTCACTGATCATGCATTCTACATGACCAATTTAGATTGGATATTATTTGGTCAATCATTGATTGCCACATAAAACCAATAATATCTTGAATGGTGACCAAAATTCCTACTCTAATCACATATCCTGCATGACCAAGCTAGCTTAAAGTATTGTTTTGGGATAACCTTTAATATTTCTCATAGATTAAACAATCAATTACCTCTCAATAATATGTTTAGAGATATTATATACATACATATATTTATGTATGTATGCATTTGGAATGATGGATATGTATACTTACAACTTAAAAAATTATTGTGATGCTTTTTGTAGAAAGTTAATTACTGTGAAAATCAATTGTGGTTGCTCCAATATATATGACAACACATGCCATCATTTTATTCACGACATCAATAGTAATTTTATTTTTTTATTCTAAATAAATAAAGAAGATAATAATTTATCTAAAATATGGAGCCATTTAATTGATGACATGGTATAAATTGGTTACCTTAGATATGCACATCTTTCTTTTTAAAAAATCTATTTTCCTTTCTATCAAAAAAAACAAAACTCTCATGGTACTAATTCTAAAATGATTGCTTCTAAAAAGAAAAAAGAAGAAAAAGAAGATGAATTTATGATATCAATAAAAAAAATACTTACTAAAATTATTAAATATATCTTAAATATATGAGAATGACTATTCAATATATACTTTTTTTTTCTTGAATAAATTAGTACATAGCAACTACAAAATAATAATTATATTATAATACAATAATTTAAATATCATGAGTGTTTTCATTTTTAATGATCTTTGTGATGGCTCTTTTTTTAGCAAATAAATCTCATAGAAATATTTACTAGACCAAATTATCAACTAATATTAAACTAATAAATTTTAATATTCTTTTATAAGAATTATGCAAGTGAATATAGATGGTAATTTATCCTATTTTATGGATCATTCGCTTCGATCCAACTCTCATGAAATTGATTTTATCCATTCCATATAAAATTTGTCACGAGATAAATAATGATTTATATGAAAAAAATAATTTTTATAATTTTATCCGTCTGTAACGATCTATCCGATCCATCCACAGTTTATTGTCAGGAGAGGATACTTTCTCTCTCTCACGCCCATGGCGCCGATATTTCGAAAGGCACCAAAAATGCCCATGTAAAAAAAATGCCACTAGAGGTGATGAAAAATATTTTATCCAAATAACCAAGCCATGCTTTTAATTCTCATTTCCTCGCCAAAATACTTGTTTCGTGCCCCCAGGATTCGAGACTTTCGGCTGTACCAACCCGCATAAAGCGGATTGTTCGTTTTACGTGGCTCCGAAAAGCTCACGTAACCGAGAAAAAAGGGAGGGCATTTTCGTCATATAAAGTCACCCAGATCCAGAATGCCGACACGCGTGCACGAAAAATTAGAGGATCCAAGCGGCCTATTAGGAGCTGACACGGTAACTCTAACGGCAGCCTCGAGCAACGTACCGTCACTTGCACGAAGGGCCCTGATAAAATGACCTAAATACCCTTTTAGGTAGGTTTCACATGCCTCTTACGTGGACATCTCCTGGTCACAAACGTCGCGTATTGGCTACTGCCAAACTTTCATCATAAATTCGAATGGGAAACACCAAGTCCAAGTGGTATGGCCATAACCTACCTGCCATGTCGACTTGCTGAAGATGGGCACATATCATGTACCATGCAACATGACCTATTTTAATCACAAAAAGTTGCACCCTTTCGCAAGGAAACCCATTTGCAGGGCATCTGGACTCATGGGAGTCTATTAATGGCCATGGCCTTGACATGTTGATTGAGATCCTTCAACAACTGCATCATCATGGAGGGTACATGTGACATGTGAGGGACGTTGCAGAAAACATTTTGGTGTGTCATCCTCGTATGTGATTGGTTGCAAGCCATGATTGAGGTTCTTCTCGATGTAGAGGATGTCCTATATAGGTGATGGACTATTCCAAACTCTATGGATCATAGAGTTGGAAAAGAAGAGCTAGCCATCTGCATGGATCGTTGCATCATGAATTAATTTGATGGTTGTAAGCTTTATCTTTATTCAAAAAATGAGAGATGAATAGTTATTATCGTAGTACTGATAATTTAAAAGAATATATTTATTAGAGATGATTAAATTTACAATCATAATTTCTTTTTTTGATGATAAGGCTTAACTCCTTCACCATACATGCTGGATATGGTATATTCTAGTATATGATAATAATATCCCTATTTAACTTATATATTCTTTTTTTTAATGCAAAAACTTAAAAAAAAAAAAAAAAATCAAGTATAGAAATAACATAGCACTCAACGCCTCCTAGAAATGAAATGAAGGACAACGATGACGTTTAAAGCGGGCCTTGTTTCTTTTTTTTATCTATTAATCAAGGACAATCATACTTGTACACCTTTGAACAAAACTAGATGGCGAGCAGGAAAAGTAAATAGTTTATCTTCTTACATGCGTGTACCTTATTTCCAAACACTTAACAGGACTTATTAGACTCACCAAATCTGACAAAAAGGCCAACAGAGAACATGAAATGAAACGAAGAAGGTGAGGAGGACCTCAAGAAAGGGCACTTATTTCTCGTCTTTGAATCGATTGATAGAAAAATAAATAAATAAATAAATAAATATATATATATATATAAAGGCCAAAGAACGTGGCCGGGAAGTTAAAAATTCGAACTAAGAGCCAAAAATGGAAGAGTGTAGTTTTTGTTACACCATTTCTCACAGAAGCTACTAACACTTACGTCTCAGCTAAATAATTATTAGACAGAATTCATGAGATATTAAAGTAAGTGATTTGGCGTTCTGGCTAGCCGGTTGTTATTGTCTTGAAGTATTACGTTGATGGTGCCAAGACCACTGTCCAAGTAAATAGCAATTAACCACCAAGAAAAAGCAGGTAAGCTCACCGCAGCTGTCCGGATCGCAACTCCACGTCCGATAAGGTTCCACTATAGAAAAGAGATACAGAAGAATATTCCGGCCGTCGTGGGAGGAAAGCCGGACGGCCCGTCTTATCCCCGGAATCCTCGGTAGCCCAAACCGAGAACCCGACCGACACGTGGCTGTCCCCCACTAGTCGCCGTCCGTCCGGTTCTATCAATAGATCCAGGCACGACAGTTGTTATTTATTAAGGAAAAAAAAGTAAATTAATAACTGAAAAGGTGGAGATTTTTATTTAACGGTTCCCGAGGGCGGAGTCTCTATCAACTCACCGGGCCGTACGGAGTGCCGCGTTTACCGAGATCGCGGCCGTCCATCTCCGACCGTACGGTGCCGTCATCGCTGCGCTGGTCCTGGGCCCCACCATCCCAACCAGGCAACAACCCCCGAGAACCCGGTCCTTTGTAACCCGCGGGCGCGTCGAGGACCTATTGCTCCGGTGCGCGACACGTGACCCGCCGCCGACTGTCCATCCGACCCTTACGTGGCGAAACGTCGACCACACGATAGGACTTCCCGACACCTGGTGCGCACCCACGCCTTTTTTTTCATCCTACCGCCCCACGTATTCCGGTTGGACCCAAATGACATAAATACCCCTAATATGAAGTGGAATTTACGGTAGTACGATTAGAAGGGTATCGGGAACGACTCACGTGGCCCTGCGGCCGTCGATTCGGTGTTTCAGATCACGAGACCTTCGGTTCCCCCTCCCCGTTGCCAGTACCGCATGCCGGTGGACCTAAAGATAACGGAACTGCTATTGAGGAGGTGCCTTGGGTGGAACGCTGGAACGGGAATTAGGTACCTGTTTGAGCCTCTTGATTTTTTTTTTTTTTTTCCTTCTTTTTTTGGCGTAAAATCTTGATTTGAAGTATGATAGGGAGCAAAAGATTGGGTGGTTCGTGGCTTCATGCAAAATTTAGTGAACAAAAGATTCATTAATTTATTTAAATATGAATGCAAAAATTATGATTAGCTGGAAGACTTGTTGGATATTTTCATTATAGCTGTCTAACTCTTGATTGAGACAATACGATGGTTGCCATTCGTTTTTATCGCTAGAGATTTTGATAATGTTTATATAATTTAAATTTATCTTATCTATATTTGAAAATTAAGATGCCGAACGGGCAACTAATTTGAAGGACGATAATGCAATTTTGAGATAAACATTGAAGCTATTTTAATTTTATTTTAATAAAATGAAAGGCAATTTTTTTTATATTTTGGTAAAAATAAAGATAGTTATCGATAAAAAATTTAATAATTATTTTTGTTCATTGCTTAATGATTCCTATCAAATATATTGTATTTGATCAAAATTATTTTTTATCAAGTAATGGTATCAATAATAAAAAACATAATAGAATATTTCTTTCTTTACTGAGAAAATAATATGATATTTTTTCAAAAACAAAAATAACATGACATCAAGGAACATAATGCAAGTGATCAATTTTATGAATAAAAGATTTGTTGAAGAGTCATCCATGATGACATTTATTTCATGATGTCATTGGAATTTCATGAAATATTTGATGATTTTAATTTTTCTGTTAATTCATGACATCTCAAGACTTAACATTTCATGGAATGAAGGCATAATTTATAATTTGCTTGTGACCTGCAGCTAAACTGCATGGTAGGACATTCAAATAGATGGTTACACTTTTAATCATGATTTGTAATATCAAATATATTTCAGACAAAAAAAAAAAAATGATGATATGTTTTCTTGGATACATCCATAATGATATATGTTTATTATGTATCATTTAATTACTTAAATAATAAATTTTTTAAAAAATATATAAATAAAATAAAAAGAACAATAAAATTCCTTTTGCCATGCGACTTTGCATTATTAAAACTACTTAAAATGATCATCATGTGATTACAAAAGAGAAAGGCAAAATTAAATTCCATTGTACTGTAACAATGAACCTTTGTAACTTGGCTCATAAAATTCGAACAATAACTCTTTAGATTATGCTACCTGTGTGCCTGCGTCCGGCACTAGGCTCTCACTTCACCCAAAAAGGGACAATACTGCTAGATTTCCACGTGCTTGCACGTGGGAAGTACCATAGAACACCACTGGCTCATTTAACCCCTTGATATTTGCGTGGGCCCTACTACATTAGGAATTAGGTTGGGGCTTGTACAAAAAGGCTTAGCATGTCATATATAATATGTATGATCTTTTTCATCAAATAAGCAAGAAATATACATTTAGGTCCAGTACTACTGATAAGAACTTAAGAAGTATATAATGGTCTCAACCACCTTAGTACTGCTGCATGATTACAATTATTATTATTATTATTTTTAAAAAAAATTAGGCTAACCTGTCACCTTTTTTATTTATTAAATTTAAAAGATGATATCATCAATTTACAAGGGGAAGAAGTCAAGAGCATGGAACAGTAGACTTCTGCTGCACTTGGAGGGAATAACAGATAATAAAAATTGGAAAGAAAAAGAGGATGTGCGTGATAATCGAAAGCTGTTATGGGAATAGAAGCATCCTACTGTTAGGCTAAAAATAATTTTGGATAGGCTCATCTTGACTAACCCAGATGATTCATGGTCGATCTTAATCAACATAATAGACAAGTTTGATCTTCGATCCTTGCATATTTCCAAATCTCATGATCATCAAAAATAACTAATGTTGTAGTAGTCTGCCATCCGAATCCTACCAAATCAGATGGATGATATTGGATATATCATGCCACTAAAATAGAAATAGCATCTTAGTCACCCCGGCCTTTCCGCAACGTCTTACATCTTCATTTATGAATGGAGGCCCAAAAACAACGATGCAATCTCTCTCAAGTTTTTTTTTTCTATTTATTTAAAATTTTTGACTTAAACATCGAAAAATTTTCGTCAGAATTAAGCAACTTATTTTGTAGATGCAATAATTACAGTTTTATAGTTGCTGTCTGTTGGGAATAAATTTTACTTCCATCGAAGTACAGTTCGATGCTCAGCCTAACGCAATCGATAGCCACGAAAGAGCCTCAGTAAATGGATCTTGACCAAACTCCTACAGCCGATCGAACTGCTCAGCGGTCGAGCTTTTTCGGACTTTCAGCGGCCGAGTCTTGGCCAAACTCTTACAACCGACCGAACTGCTCAGCGGTCGAGCTCTTTCGAACTTCCAACGGTCGAATCTTGGCCGAACTCCTACAGCTGGTCGAACTGCACAGCGGCCGAGCTCCTTCGAACTTCCAGCGATCGGATCTTAGCCGAACTCCTACAGCTGGCCGAATTGCTCAGCGGCCGAGCTCCTTCGGACTCACAGCGGCCGGGCTTTAGCCGAACTTCCTCCAAGCTTCTCCTGCGACCGAACTTCTTCAGAAGCCGGACTCCTCCCAGACATCTCCTTCAGTCGGTCGAGCTCCTTCGGGCTCCCAACGCTCGGACCTTAGCCGAACTCCTTCAGCCGGCCGAACGCCCCAGCAGTCGAGCTCCTTCCGAACTTTCCAGCGATCGAGCCTTAGCCGCACTCCTACAGGCAGACACCTGTGAAAGCCGAACTCCCTCCGCACGCCTCCGACCGAACTCCTTCCGAGCTTTTTCTTGGCCGAACTCCTCTAGAAATCTAAACTCCTCTGGAATTGATACGTACCGAAGTCCACTGATCAATGCTTTCTCAGAGCCACGGCTATTAAATCTAGACGAACGGTCACCATCGGTCTGCCACAGGCGATGCTATAAGTGCACTCCTCCGTGACTGACTTCGCCAGACCTCGAGCAGCCCACCACTATCGGATGGTGTGGCTATCACTATCGGTCCGACAATACCATCCCCTCCACACCAAATCCTATGCAGCCTCGAGTGGTCCACCATCAGACGGTATGGTCATCACCATCAATCAAGCTCCACCTATAAAAAGGATCCTCAAGATATGCTAACTCTAATCTCTGATCTCTAAGCTCTAAGCTCTAAGCTCTTCTCTCCTTCTCTAAGCTCTGCAGAACTCATTTTCGAGCACTCCATTCCTATTGGCCAGAGCTGACTTGATCGTCGGAGGGTCCTACCGGAGCCACCCCCCACCGACTCCGGACGGGACTTTATTTTGCAGATCTCCGACGGCAACCTCATCCACCTTCGCTCCAGCTGATTTTGACGACGACCAAATTCTGCATCAACAGATTGGCGCTAGAAGGAGGGCTCAAACCTCCAAGGTTTCCTTGTTCTTAAAGGAGTGCTCGACGATGGTTTCTCTCTTTCCTCTCCGGAGATCTCTCTTCTTCCTCTCTAGAGTTCTTTTCCAAAGAGAAAATGCCTCTCAAGAGAGCTTCGACTCGATGATCGATGGCCTCCACACTAAGTCCATCAGCTCCCATTTTAGCCCCGGCAGCCTAGGTCCACCCAAAGACATCACAGATGTGGAGCAGTTCAACTTGCTAGTTGGGTTCGTGGCCCCACTGAGATGATGCAAGCCGTGCGACAACCTCCGATGGAGACTTTGCCAGCAAATCCGCCATGAGGATGCGAGGAACCGACCTTAAGGAAGAGCATTTGGGCATACCAATCGCCCTTAGGAAGGAGAAATGGAGAGCAAAAATTCTTCCGTAGAAGGTTTCACAAGAAGGGCGGAATAAAGTTCGACCGCGTTTGTGATCTTTCCGACGCAAGCAAGGCTGAACTCTCCCTCGAGCTCACCATCGAGGAAGCCCCGCAGAAGATCTCATAAGGAGGCGGAATAAAGTTCGGCCACATTCACGACCTCCCAGTGCAAGCGAGGCCGAACTCTCCCTCGGGCCCGCTATCAAGGAAGCCCCATAGAAGGTCTCACAAGGAGGCGGAATAAAGTTTGGCCGCATTCACGACCTCTCAGCACAAGCGAGGCCAAACTCTCTCCCTCGAGCCCACTATCAAGGAAGCCCCACAGAAGGTCTCACAAAGAGGCGGAATGAAGTTTGGCCACGTTCACAACCTCCCAACGCAAGCGAGGCCGAACTCTCCCTCGAGCCTGCCATCGAGGAAGCTCCGACGAAGGTTTCACAAGAGGACAGAATGAAGTTCGGCGTGAGCGAGGCCGCCGAACTCCCCCTCGAGCTCGCCACCAAGGAAGCCCCGACAAAGAGGCATGAAGTTCTCCCGCAGAAGGTTTCACTGGAGGGTAGAATAAAGTTCGACCGCACTCACGACCTCCCCAGTGCAAGCAAAGCCGAACTTCCTCTCGAGCTCGCCGTCAAGGAAGCTCCGACAAAGGGGCATGAAGTTCTTTCGATGAAAGCTTCACAGGAGGGCGGAGTGAAGTTCGGCACAAGCGAGGCCAAACTTTTCCTCGAGTATGTCATCAAGGAAACCTCCTACAAAGACTTCACAGGAGGTAGAATGAAGTTCAGCCGCGCTCACGACCACCTCAGCGTAAGCAAGGCCGAACTCCTCCTCGAGTATGTCTTTAAGGAAGCCCCTACAAAGAATTCACAGAAGGTGGAATGAAGTTCGAACAAGCAAGGCCGAGCTCCCCCTCAAGCTCGTCGTCAAGGAAGCTCCGATAGAAGGGCGCAAAGAAATCCTCCTCCCGAAAGGTTCCACGACTACGTCCTCCTCAACGCTCCTCGAACTCAAATTTTCATGAAAGTTAAGAACCACTTGCCAAGATCAGAAGGATTACGGCCTCTCCCAAACATGCACGATTAAAGCAAGTAATACTCCTACCATCGCGACCACGGCCACGACATTGAGGAATACATTCAGCTCCGAGACGAAATTGAGGAGCTCGTCAGAAAGGGGCGGTGGATAAATTCCTCCAACGCCAGTCTGAAGCATGAGAAGATCGGCCAAGGGCGCTGCCATAGCTAGAAACGATAAGGAGGTCGGCCGCCTCACGACGTCATCAACGTTACCCCTGGGAGGAGCTTGGTACATCGATAATTCATTGTCTCCCAGCGACAAAGCCAAGAGAAACTTGCTCCAAATTGAGAAGGCCAGTATGAGATAGAGAAGGTCGTCCGGCCCGGGCCTTGCTGCCCAAGGAAACCCAGAGAAACAACACCCCTACGATCCTGAAACGGGGATGTGCTGCCAGTAACTTTCCCTCGATAAAATTCTTTTCATTCAATAATATTATTTCTGGGTACAAAAACTATGTGATGACAGGGAAAAAGCAGCCAATAGTTGCCATGTTAGGAATAGGAGGCGAACCTCATCCTAGCACGAGCAGATCAAAGACCTTCAACCTTGGCCGCAGGAGATAAGATCTCCTCCGAAGCAACATCGACCGTGGGAGATAAGATCTTCCCTGAGGGTCCGGGCCAACTTCGGCTGCTAGAGATAAGATCTCTTTTGAGCGACCGAGCCAACCTCGGCTAGAGATAAGATCTCTTCCGAGCGATAACCTCGGTCAGAGATAAGTTCTCTCCCAAGCGACAACCTCGGAGCCAACTTCGATCGGAGATAAGAAATCTCTCGAGCTTCGAAGAACCTCGCCCATAGTCCGTTAGGAACAGGAGGAGAACCTCGTTCTAACGTGAGCAAAGTCGAAGGCCTCGTCACCTTAGACGAGATGGAGGGAGAAGCACGGACGACGGTCCGAAAATGTGCCCCCATAGTCCGTTAGGAATAGGAGAAGAACCTCATCCTAACGCGAGCAAAGTCGAAGGCCTCGTTCACCTTAGACGAGATGGGAGGAGAAGCACAGACGACGGTCTGAATGTGCCCCACAGTCCATTAGGAATAGGAGGAGAACTTCGTCCTAACGCGAGCAAAGTTCAAGGCCTTATTCACCTTAGACGAGATGGGGGGAGAAGTATGGACGACGGTCCAAATATGCCTCCACAGCTCATTAGGAACAACAGGAGAACCTCGTCCTAATGCGAGCAAAGTCGAAGGCCTCGTTCACCTTAGACGAGACGGAGGGAGACGAACGATGGTCCGAATGTGCCCCCACAGTCCGTTAGAAATAGAAGAAGAATCTCATCCTAACGCGAGCAAAGTCGAAGGCCTCGTTCACCTTAGACGAGATGAGAGGAGAAGCACGGACGACGGTCTGAAAAAGTGCCCCCACAGCCCGTTAGAAACAGGAGGAGAACCTCATCCTAACGCGAGCAAAATCGAAGGCCTCGTTCATCTTAGATGAGATGGGGGGAGAGCACGGATGACGGTCCGAATGTGCCCCAACAGTCCATTAGGAACAGGAGGAGAACCTCGTCCTAACGTGAGCAAAGTCGAAGGCTTCGTTCACCTTAGACGAGACGGGGCAAGACGGACGACGGTCCGAATGTGCCCCCATAGTCCGTTAGGAATAGGAGGAGAACCTCGTCCTAACGCAAGCAAAGTCGAAGGCCTCGTTTACCTTAGACGAGACGGGAGGAGAAGCACGGACAACGATACGAAAATGTGCCCCCACAGTCTGCTAGAAATAGGAGGAGAACCTCATCCTAATCCGAGCAAAGTTGAAGGCCTCATTCACCTTAGACGAGATGAGGAAAGAAGCACGGACGACGGTCCGAATGTGCCCCCACAGCTCGTTAAAAATAGGAGGAGAATCTCGTCCTAATGCAAGCAAAGTCGAAGGCCTCGTTCACCTTAAACGAGATGGAGGAAGATGGACGATGGTCCGAATGTGCCCTCACAGCCCGTTAGGAATAGGAGAAGAACCTCGTCCTAATGCGAGCAAAGTCGAAGGCCTCGTTCACCTTAGACGAGATGAAGGGAGAAGCATGGACAACGGTCCGAATGTGCCCCCACAGTCCATTAGGAACAGGAGGAGAACCTCGTCCTAATGCGAGCAAAGTCGAAGGCCTCGTTCACCCTAGACGAGACAGGAGAAGAGGCACGGACGACGGTCCAAATATGCCCCCATAGCTCGTTAGGAACAAGAGGAGAACCTTGTTCTAACGTGAGCAAAGTTCAAGTCCGAGCTCTAAAGTCTGTAGGAGATAAGATCTCTCTCAAGCGATCGAGCCAACCTCAGCCGTAGGAGACAAAATCTTCTCCAAGCGCCTGCATCAACCTCGACTACAGGAGATGAGATCTTCCCCAAGCGCTCAGGTCAACCTCGGCCAAAGATAAGATCTCTCCCGAGCGACGGCAACAACCTCAGCCAGAGATAAGATAAGAGACGACCTCGGCCAGAGCATCAGAGGCAACCTCGATCAGAGATAAGATCTCTCCCAAGCGATCGAGTCAACCTCGGCCAGAGATAAAATCAAGAGACCATCTCGGTCAGGACACCCGAGACAACCTTGGCCAAAGCGTCCGAGACAACCTTGGTCAGAGATAAGATCTCTTCCGAGCGACCGCGTCAACCCCAGCTGCAGATCAGATCTCTCCCGAGCATCCGTATTAACCTCAGTCATAGAAAATAAGAGCTCCCCCGAGTCGACCTCGGCTGCAGGAGAGGAGATCCCCTCGAGTCAGCCTCAGCCGCTAGTGACAATATCACTTCCGAGGAGCTTAACCTCCGACCTCGATCGTAGAAGACGAGATCTACTTCAACCTCGACTGGAGATGAGATCTCTCCCGGGCTTTAACTTCAGCATCAACTTTGGCTGGAGATGAGACCTCCTCTGAGCTTCGACCTGAACCAGCATGGAGCCCAGAAGAGGACTTCGGCAGTCATCTTTTCTGCACTTTCTTCCTTCGAGTTTCAAACTCGAGAGTGGGGGGACTATTATTGGGGATAAACCCCGCTCCCGTCGAAGTTCAGTTCGATGCTCAGCCTAACACAACCGGTAGCTATGGAAGAACCTCAACGGACGGATCTTGGTCGAACTCCTATAGCCGACCGAACTGCTCAGCGGTCGAGCTCTTTCGGACTTCCAGTGGTCGGATCTTGGCCGAACTCCTACAGCCGACCGAACTGCTTAGCGGTCGAGCTCCTTCGGACTTTCAGCGGTCGGGTCTTAGCCAAACTCCTACAGCCAGTCGAACTGCTCAGCGATTGAGCTCCTTCAGACTCACAGCGGTCGGGCTTTAGCCGAGCTCCCTCCAAGCTTCCCCTGCAGTTGGATTTCTTTAGAAATCGGACTCCTCCTAGACATCCCTGCGATCGGACTTCTTCAGGAGTCGGACTCCTTCCAGACATCTTCTTTGGACGGTCGAGCTCCTTCGGGCTCCCAGCGCCCGGGCCTTAGCCGAACTCCTTTAGCCGGCCGAACGTCCCAGCGGTCGAGCTCCTTCCGAACTTTCCAGCGATTGAGCCTTAGCCGTACTCCTCCAGCCAGATGTCTGTGAAAGCCGAACTCCCTCCGCACACCTCCGACCGAACTCCTTCCGAGCTTTCCCTTGGCCGAACTCCTCTAGAAGTTTGAACTCCTCTGGAATTGATACGTACCGAAGTCCATCAATCAATGCTTTTTCAGAGCCACGGCTATTAAATCTAGACGAACAATCACCATCGGCCTGCCACAGGCGACGCTATAGGCATACTCCTCCGTGACTGACTTCGTCAAACCTCGAGCAGCCCACCACTATCGGACAGTGTGGCTATCACTATCGGTCCAACGATACCATCCCCTCCATACCAAATTTCGTGTAGCCTCGAGTGGCCCGCCATCAGGCGGTATAGCCATCACCCTCGGTCACCATCAATCAAGCTCCAGCTATAAAAAGGATCATCCAGATATGCTAATTCTAATCTCTGATCTCTAAGCTCTAAGCTCTTCTCTCCTTCTCTAAGTTCTGCGGAACTCATTCCCGAGCATTCCATTCCTATTGACCAGAGCTGACTTGATCGTCGGAGAGTTCTGCTGGAGCCACCCTCCATCGGCTTTGGACAGAACTTTGTTTTACAGGTCCCCAACAGCGATCTCATCTACCTCTGCTCCAGCTGATTCCGGTGACGATCAGATTCTGCGTCAACACTATCCATCTTCGATCAAGCCGATCTGAGCTAGAAAATCTATAGCAATATAAGCTATAAAAATTAAAAAAAAAAAAAATCAAGTACATCTGATGCTATAACGACCTGGAAGAACTTATGGTGAAGCACTCCATGCTTCTCCGAGCTTGAACACGTCCATCAAGTATCTGCAACCACCTCTTTAATATTCCTCACTCTAGCCTAAAACCTTGTAAAGTCAGCCAGGTGTTTGTGGTCCCACAAGGAAGACCATTCATTAAATAGTAAGAGACCTTCTGAAGCAATCAATCTTATAGAGGAGTGTTTGTTGAGGAAAACTCTTGCATTTGGTTCTCTCTATCAGACCAAGATGGCTGCAGCATAGAGAATTAGGATTATTAGTTGAGAGGATTTGCAAAGTTTTTTTTCCCCTCCAATCCAAGCAAAGGCTTCCAAAGGTGAATTGTGGATGCAAAACTCTTAAGAGAATAGAATGCACCACCTTCCAAATAGAAAAGAAGAAGAAATAGCATGTGGAGAAAAGATGGTCTACTAATTCAATTGAATTTTGGCAAGGGACGCAACCTCCAAAGGTTTTTTCCAGCTTTCTTGTAAGGTTTTCTTTGTCATTTAATTTCTTTTACCAACAAAGCCATTAGAAACACTTTATCTTCGGAGGCAATCTTCAAAGGCACTTTGTTTCCATAGCAAGCTAATGAAAGAACACTTGGTGTACCCCTAGTGTACAAGAATTTGTAAAAGGAGCCCAAGGTGAAGGTTCCATTTCCATTAAGTTTCCACTTCAGATGATATCCCTTTGGCTAGCTAGGAGCAACCACTGCCGGTAAACGGGAAAATCTATCATGCATCGTAATGATGTTTGAGTTACGAGTAACTCTATCAAGCATGTTGTTTGAGTTGCAATGGACTATCTTTCATTTCCTTCATGGTTGGATGATGGGATTTGTTTCCTACCTTTCGTTTCCTTCATGATTCCATGATGAAAATCTCTCTCTCTCTCTCTCTCTCTCTCTCTCTCTCTCTCTCTCTCTCTCTCTATATATATATATATATATATATATATATATATATATAGAATTTGATAGTCACACATACTAAATGGTCATCCAATCAAATGAGGCGATATGGTGCTTCCCGGGGCTAACCTTGGGCTCTCCTTAATTATTTGAAAACTTTGAATTATACGTAGGTCCATTTTTCGTAATTATTCTTGACTTTGACTGGAATACTTGTTCAAACAAGCATCAACCTCAAGAATTCCAATACCCCTTATCCTTTCCTAATTGTCCTTTTCTACTCATTATTCTACTACTCTTTGCTGCCGTACTTTATATATATATATATATATATATATTAGCAGCCGTGAGTTAAGGGTGAAAAGTCCTGTAGTGAGAAAATGTCAAAGTTGAAAACAAGCACTTGCTTTCCCTTTCAAAGTCTGCATCACTTAACGCAATGAACCAAATTCATCATCAAAAGTTTGGTTCTCCTGTCTATTGGAAAATGTTGTTATTTCTCTTATATCAATCTATTTACCTTCTTCATACCCTTGATCTCATCAAGTTACCTTGCATGAATTTATCTTTTTTTTCCTGAAGTCTCGAAGGATAAAGAAATTATATGGATCAATAATGATTGTATAATTGATGGTCAGCATGTTGGTAAGGGATCCCTTGTAATCTGCAAATATTTTTCATCTTAACGTGATAAAAAACTTGTGTGCTAAATTATCTTGATAGCTTGTGCATATGGCTTGTTCTAATATATCCAAACCAAACTTTGAGGAGTACATCTCCACCGTTGTGATGAAAGTTCAATCATAACAAAATCATCAAAGACTATGCCAATCCATAAAGTACACAACCGTAAAAGTGTAATCACCATTATAAACCATAGTGCATGATTAAATCTCTATTTCTTAGATTTTAGTCATCAACACCTCCAAATGACTAGATACGGTGCTCCGTTATTCACAATCTATTCCTCTTCACATTCATTCTAAGAGTGAAGTCTCAATGTTTGCTTCAAATTTTGCATAATCTTTGATTTACCAGACTACATAAATACAAAAGAAAGAAAAAAGAAATATATATATTTTTTGTGCTCTGCTCTCCAAAGTTTATATATATATATAACCTTTGATCTACCGTGCTACATAATTAATACAGAAGAAAGAAAGAGGTTTATATTGATTTTTGCCCTGCTCTCCAAAGTCTAAACACTATTTTACAATCATATATATGCAATTGATGCATCAGCAACATATGGAGCCTTTGTCATGCATTTTTATTTTTATATGCAACCACCGCTCATTTAGGCCGTTAACTATACTGACATTCAAAATGACTAAGTTATATCCTAGCCCAAAATTGGGAGTCAACCAGTCGAGCATAATTTTAAACTTCTACTCTCTCTCTCTCTCTCTCTCACACACACACACACATTGGCAAAGGAAGGCTAAAAGGAGCTACTTGGCTTTTATTAGTATAGATAAAAAAATTTACAACTTGGAAGTGAGGAGCAAGATCTGTCGGAAAGAAATAGGAAAACTTCAACCATCAATAAATATCTGATAGACTTCCCTCGCGTGTTCATACCAAAAAAGAAAAGAAAAAAAAAAGGAAAGAATAATGGGAACCCAAATGAAAAACGAAGTGTATTAAACTTCAACTTCTTTTACAAACCAATTGCATTAACATTTCATAAAGTACAAGTTTATCACTAGTATCTATAATAATTTGCAATCTTCTTTGCTAAACAAGCTTAGATAACAAGGAAAGTATCTTGATTAAATAGTTGAGATGACCAGCAAGGGTCGATATACTCATTAATCTTTCTATTTGTACTTTGGTAGATGTCGGAGTGCGGTGATTTTTATACCATGATTTGATTAATATGCACAATGTCTTTGCTGGCGATTTAGAAACATGGCTCGGAAAGTTGTTCCAACGGAACGGAGATAGCCACCAAAGTGGTCACAAACTGATAAAATAACCTACTTTATCATCGCGTAAGTTATTTGGTATTTGAGCATGACATTAGAAGGGGCTAATCTCCGTTCTACTTTGTACATTTCTCAGCTCCAATCGCACTCCTGCCCAATGCTCAAATGACAAAAGATGTTGTCCAATTACGATACTTTATAGTTGTTGTTAGAAAATTATGAAAAAACTCCAACCAAACAAATACAAAACTAAATGATAAAGAACTAAGCAAGAGAATCCGAGCCATGCACATTGCTCATATACTATAGGGACCACTAATGGTGATAAAATATGGGAGAAAAAAAAAAAAACATAGAAGAGAGTGGAGTGCAAACAAGAACGCGTTTTCCACGTATTCTCTATCTGCCTGAGGCCCGTCTCAGGGTATTTGCGTGACGTGAAAGCACGCGCCCACATCCGGTTCTCAACGGACACCACGATCTACGCATTCGCCACGACGGAAACTAAAAAAGTGGTAGGGTTTCTACGCGTTTTAAAATTCCAACGGATATAACAAGCGAAGGAGAATCGCAAGCCGACCAAACGCCGTTTAGCAGTGAGAAAATACCAACAATTATACCTTGCTTTACATCCACCAAAAGTGAAAACTTTTTTGAACTTCGGCTGGTGGTGACAATTATATTGTTTTTAACTAGGATCTCATCCGACAAATCTAATAGGATCGTAATGCATTATTTGGATAAGATTGTAGATCATTATAAATGTTATCACAACGGGTCTAGTTTATGATAGATGCGAATTAGATATCAGATTTTTTTAGTAATTAGGATCGATGATAAATCAATCATGATATTTATAATTAGTTTTGACTAGATCTTGATCTGTAGCTAATTAAGGGATGATGTCCAGGTTTAAATAAGAAAAGTTTGCAAGGATACGCCATTATGATTGTAGGAATGTTAGAAAATTTTTTTGATATTTACATAGAGTCAAGTTTGACTTAGGTTCTAGATTGTTCTATATCCATTATTCCGTTAAACTTGATTATATGGCACCATCTATCTCTGATAGAAATATCTTGCGGGTGCAAGACACATGCATGATTTAGAACAATAGTCAAAATAGTTCAACTTGCCTTCCGATGCGGTTGAATTAGGGCACAAATGGGTATGACATGGGGCCTAGGTGAACCGGTTCCCACAGATTGAGTGGCCCATTTCATGGACCTAGATAGATCGGAAAGTTGGTACAACCAAGAAACTTTGGATACCATCACTCACCCACAGCACAAGACATGTAATGCCCATAGCCACCAGAAACCAAGGACCATGCTCCTCAATCTCTACATCTCCAGGTGATCACTGGCAATTCATAGTATATTGTTGGGTGCATGTTTGTACTTACCCCGGCAATGGTGTCAAAGTCCAATTTCTTGGCACTAACAAGGAAGGATGACGGCCAGATTCTCTCCCCCTCCTTGTGAACCAGAATCTCAGATGCTTGTGGGTGCATCACATTTTAATTTGTATAGGAGACCCACCTCCCTTGACCACCACATGTGGGCTTCTGGTTGCTTTTGCTTGCAGCCTTTGTCCTGCACCATTTGGTTAATGGCCTTCCCTACACTTTGTTCAAGGAATCCATCTGTCATATTCTTTGAAGAAGCCGCATGGATATATAAAATGGCCTAGCTTCTAATTATTATGGATACGGTTGGGAGACAGGTTCGAAACGAGGTTGTTTGCATGTTAGTTTATTGCACATTTGTCCGCTTATTAAGGTGTGATTTATATTATTTATTGCTATGCCCCTGAAGGCTGTCTTTAAATGCAAGCATAGAGCACCAATATCCAAGATGACGCGCCATTTAAGGAGTCCACCGTGTAGTAAATTATGAAATCCGCCAAAAGAATGACTTTATTTATTATTGAAAAAATAAAAATGTCATGGTCCTAATTGCAGCCGTAAAGATAGTAGGCAAACCCTAAATTAAAAAGAAAGAAGAAAGAAACAAAAGAGAAGCCGTCAAAAATCAATTATAAATTAGTTTTAGCAGTAAGATGGAGGTTGGATTCCTTGGTCTTTACATATCTAGTCATTTGAGAGAGTTATATCTATTTTTTTTTTGCACCCCACCTTATTCTATTCTCACCCTACCCCTCGATGGTTGATTAGTTCCAACCAGAATCAAATCCTGGTCCCCGTTACCTAGATGGTAGGTGTTGCCATCTAAGGATACGTCTATTTGAATTTTGTGTAGGTAAGCATGGCAAGATATTGTATTTTAGATAGGTGATAAAATATAGAACTTTTTAGCACTTCTTGATTATTAGATATAGTACATTTTCTTCTTTTTAGATTTAAGAACTGCTATATATAAAGGCCATACTTTGCAATTTTACATCCTTACCTGATAAGCCCTCGATGGATCATGAGCTAAAACATTTATAAGATCCATTCACAACTCAATCATCCAAGAGGAACTGGCTTGGTTGGCTACCCAATTAACATCCCTATTGTCTTCTATAAGAGTGTGTGGTCCAATTGGACGGAAAGATGAGATTTCTTCGAATCATTCAACTCAAATATCTTTAAAAAAAAAAAAGAATATTGAAAAATTAGTAAAGTAGAGCTCGAGTTCTCTTTCTTTTTTTCTTTTTTTTTTAATTTAAAATAATAAAACTGTATTATAGCACCTCTATTAATGCTAGTGAGTTTTACCCTTTGATGATCTACATTGGATTTCTCTTCTAGCTAAATAAGATCATATTATTTTAAAATAGACATGACTAATGAAAATAATTATGAAAAAAATAAAAATTTATAGAACATAAATTTCAACTTCTATATCGATTTTGTTTTCAACTACTTCACCTATTTTTTTTTAAAAAAATAAGATATATATCTAGTTAAAATCTTTCTTGAAAAAAAAAGAGAAAAAGTCATTGAATAGCTCATTTTGAGATCCAAAGATAGAACTCAATCAAATTTATGTAGCTCAAAGAGTACCTAATTTTTATAAAAGAGCATCTCAATCTCAATCGCTTGTTGCATAAATAAGTTAGGTCTCAAAAATTTTGGTGTATGATTTTGCTTTCTAACATGATAGATCTTTCTCTCATCTAGGCCTATGTAATTAGACTAGCCTGTATCAGCTCCAGTGCTCATGGTGATTTTTCAAAACCATCCATTATAGTTACCGAGCCCAAAATGGTTTTGTGAAGGTTGGAAGGGATGGTGATCACTTCCGGCAATGACTTGAAGGAGTTGTTGTTGGTGAGCAAGAGAAAGAGCCTCCAAAGAGCTGAAGCTCTAGCTAGGAGAGGAGACCTAGTCAAGAAGATCTTATCTGCCACTTTAATGGGTTGCTTAAAACCACCGCCGCCTTCGCCATAGGTTCGCTTGGAATAACAAATATGTTAATCTTGAACCACCTAAGAGGTGGAGGTTCCCATCTTACCGATACTTCATTTGAGGTTGATGATGAAGACATGCTATTATTCCACTGCCATACTCCACGCTTTGCAAATCGTTAAATATATTTAATTTGTAGGCTGCCTTTCGTGCTCAAAAGGTGTCCAACAGCAAATCTCCATTGGAGACAACATTCCAATCAGTAGAATGCTAGCCTATCCGTTGTAATACTGCTACCATTCATATGAAAAAAAAACAAGTGCAAAATATCCTTTGATCCTTGCAAACATATATTATAGACCTCATATAAAAAAAAAAACATATCTTCCCCCAGAGCATTAGTGGGCAAATTACCATAAATACAGTTCAAACTATAAATCTATATTATGTGTTTGCATTTTTAGATCCATCTTACATTTTACTATTGTGAGACCTTTATAAATATACTTATATTCAATAATTATATTGTATAATTCTTGAAATAATATTTGACTTCTAGGATATATAAAAGCTAGTGAATCTATTAGAAATAAGAGATTCTAAACTTGGTAGGCTTGCATCTCTCTCTACATGGGAGAGGTTATGCATTTTAAATTCACACAAATAAAACAACCCTTCAAAGATTTGAAGCTTTTTCCTTTTCTTTGCAAGGAAATAGTTCCACACCTTGATAGATTGCATTTAAATTATGCACCGGTCTACAATAAGATCGTACCATCTTATTTGTTTTAAGGAGATATTTGGTTCGCGACCATAATCAAAATAAGAATCGGAATAGATTAGAATCCTCGAAGTATTTGATTTGTGATCGAAATCGGAATCAAAATAAAAACTTGGATTCTTAGGAGAGAATATGAATTGAGTTTTAGAAAGATTGGATAATTTTCATTCCACTCTAGAATCAGAATTAAAATAGGACTTCTTCCATCCAAATGGTTGGTATGGAAGCAATTCATTTCGATTTCAGACCACAACTCTCACCAACTAAACAGCTCCTAAGTCTTATGCGAACTTGCTTGAACCAAATCACACAAGCCCATGGCTGCCAAATCAAGAACTTTTCTACCTCATGTTTTCGATGCTTGTGCATATATCCTTTGGATATCTCGGAGGAATTCTAATGTGGTACCCTCATCCATGAGGAGGGCTGGCAAAACGCATGCCAATCGTCTGTTTGCCTGTTGACGATCTTTATTAATGCTGCAAGGTAGATATGCGATACCCAACGCTTAAAAGTTTTTATCTATCTCGTTTTCATCTACTTTTTTTTCAAGTGGCCGTCCCATCTTAGTTACACTTTTATGATCCATGTTGCTCGCCTTTGCATCCCTATGAAATGGCTGGCCTTGTTTTATAGAAGATACTTAAAACCGACCTTGATCAAAATTCCATGCCAATTTTGGAAATTACTTTCAAGTTCAGAACTAATGGTATAACAATCACTGTTTTTAATGAAAATTTACTAAAATCCATAATGCAAAAGTGAGCTTTAAAAGGATGAGTCGCATTTTAAAACATTTTATTGCCATGATAAAATTTTGTCGACACAAGAATGTAACATTCGTTGCCAATTAACATATGTTTGACCCAACTGGTCAAACCCTGTTATTTTAGGGAGAGATCCACGGTTCAATCATAGCAGATCGCATATTATAATTATATTTCCAAGAAAAAACAACTATCACTGTACTTGAAATGGGATGGAGTCAATGATTTGAAAATGTTAACCATTAGACCATCTTGGTGTTTACCTCGTCATTATTTTATTTCAGGAAGTATTTTATCATGACAGGCAGGCTTTCAACAATTTAAAGTTGGTCGAACTTTACCGTTCTGCTTTCAAACTTCATACAAATGTAGATACTGTTCTAAATTTGAGTTTGAAGCTTCCATATTTTTGACCATGGAATGAGAAAGGCTCTTATTGAATGGAAATGATGGACTCACTTGACCATATTTGTTGGTGTTGATGTAGACTCTTAGGGTGAACTTAAGGTCAGCTAAGCAGCTGGAGCTTCGAACCAACGGTCCAACTTGCAAGTAAATCTCTTGGTGGTGGTTTTCTGATGGGGATCTTTCAATGTTCAAATAGAGAATTTGAAAATAGTTGAAGAGAGCAACAGAGCAAGTATGGAGAGGCTTGAAAAATTTATCTAAGATTTTTTTATCTTCCTCTATTCATGAGGTAGACCGTGAAAGAACCGACCGTGCGATAATCGAACACACCTCAATCCACACGGCACACAAACATAGCAAAAAGATCATTTTATAGAAGAAAAATTTTAAACAAACATAGAATGCAAAAGATGTAGATAATTGAGTAATAAAATAAAAAAAAGAAGTACACCAGATTTACATAGTTTGGCCTCTTAACTTGGCTTATGTCCACGGGCAAGACCTTCTCGACGTTCCGTCTATTATTCCATGACATAAAAAAGCATAAAATTATAGGAGAAAAATAATACAGAGACTCTCTTTATAAAAAAAAAATCTCTCTTTAATTCTTTCAAAAAAGATCTCATAAAACTCTTTACAATTTTTTTTGGACCCTCTTTGGACTCTTCCTGTTCTCTGGATGCACACATGCACTATTTTCACCACACACACACGCTTCACAGTACCTCAGCTCTTTAAATAGGATGATAATCCTCTTTTCAGCAGTTCACAGAAGTTCTGACAGGATTTGTTCTCCTGATACAAGTCGAACATGTTCTTGATGGAATCTTAGAATATTTTTCAACCTTCAGATCATGACCGCAATCCTTCTTGACCGCTAGATCCTATGGTCCATGCACAAATTCCGAAGATCTCTTGGATTTATCATAAACCGAGTCCAAATAGAAAATCCCATCATGTCTGTTCGCACCCATCGAGCCGGCTCTCTCAAGAGCCAAGCCTGCTCGGTTGCATCCAGTCCAAAATGTTGTTTTTGTCTGACTGAGACAGTCGGCTTGGCTGTGGTTCAAGCCAGCTTGATCTCAAACCAAACTGGCTCGACTGCATGCCAAAGCTAGCCCGGCTGCTACTGATACAGATTCGTATCTTCTCTATTTGGGCTATTTTTAGATTCATTGGACTCCATTCATCGTCCTGGACCTTGCTGTGGGCTGAGTCCCTATATTTTTTTATTTATTCTTCACATGGACTTCAATCTATCATTTTTTTCACTTGAAGATATGTACCGAACTTTGAAGAACGTCATCCCTGGAGGCCTTACCAACCTTCCACTCTTCACGTAGCTCCAAGATCGAGAGAAGCTTTACTCCAGTTAAATTTCTCTCGAATCATAGGTTTTGTTAACACATCTACTGGATTTGCATCAGTATGAACATTTGTCAGAGAGATTAGACCATCATCCACCACATCTCTCATAAAGTGATAGTGAATATCGATATGCTTCGTCTGAGAGTGAAATGCCGGATTTTTCGTCAAGTGCAATGCGCTTTGACTATCACACCTCATCCTGATCATATCTTGCTTCATCTTGAATTCTCCAAGAAGCCTCTTGAGCCAGATAGCTTCTTTACATGCATGTGCCATCATAATGTACTCCGCTTCTGTCGTTAATAATGCCACCATTGACTGAAGCTTAGATTTCTAGCTAATAGCACTACCGCCTATGGAGAATACATAACCTATGGTAGATCTCCTCTTACCTCGATCTCCTGCAAAATTAGAATCCACATATCTAATGCACTCTAAATCCGTAGAACCATAATAAAGTGAATAATCAGTAGTCCTCCTTAGATATCGGAGGATCCATTTTACTGCTATCCAATGGTCGCTATCTGGATTTACCATAAACTGCCTCACGACTCCCACTACTTGCACAATATCTGGTCTTGTGCATACCATGGCAAACATAAGGCTTTCTACTGTTGATGAATATGGTACTCGGGCCATGTCAGCCTTTTCTGCTTTCATGCTGGGTGATTGCTCAACCGACAGTTTTAATTGAATAGAAAATGGGATAGTCACCAGCTTTATATTTTGCATGTTGAAGCACCGTAGAATCTTCTCCATATATCTCTTTTGTGAAAGCCAGACCTTCCTATCCTTTCTCTCCCGTAGCACCTTCATCCTGAGTATTTGGTTCACGGCTCCTAAGTCCTTCATTTTGAACTTTCCAACCAACTGAGTTTTCAGATTTGATATCCAACTTTTGTTATTCTCCACGACTATCATATCGTCAATATATAATAGCAAGATACAGAAGCTTCCATCATCATAACCACAGAAATATGTACAATGATCTGCCTCTAGTCAATCAAATTCCAAACTCATAATGAAGGAATCAAATCGCTTGTATCAATATCTTGGCGCTTGTTTGAGACTATACAATGATTTGTTCAGCCGACAAACTAACTGCTTCTTATCTTTTTTGATAAAACCTTTAGGTTGCGCCATATAAACTCCCCCTCCAAGTCACCATGCAAGAATGCCATCTTTACATTTATTTATTCAAGTTTCATCCATAATTGCTACGATCGTCAAAATAATCTGAATAGTAGTCAGACAAACCACCGATGAGAAGATCTCATCAAAGTCAATTCTTGGCTTTTGAGCATATCACTTCACCACCAAACGTACTTTAAATCTCTCTACATTTTCATCTGTATCCTTTTTCACCTTATAGACCCACCGACATCCGATCAAACTCCTTCCCTTTGGTAAAATCACAAGCTCTCAATTCTTATTCTTCCAAAGTGACTCCATCTCCTCCTCTATAGCATAATGTCACTTTCTAGCATTAATGGACTCACAAGCCTCTCTATATGAAGTTGGCTCATCCTCCGCTAAAGCAACATAAGCACAAACATGGTTAGCAGAAAGAATGAAAGAAATGACATAGTTGTCATACCTCACGGGAGGTCTAATAACCCTCTTAGGTCTGTCGAACTCCGTTGGCAACTCTTTCGGTGAGATAGTATTCTCAGGTAATTGTGGAGACTGTGCACTTAGTTCATCATCAACTATCTCATCATTTACTTATGCTTGTTCCTCATCGCATGCATCAAAAAACTCAATAGGAGTAACAACATCATCATTTTGCTTTTTCTTGGTGCCTTGAAAAGATTCTTCATTAAAAATAACATCTCGACTAACAAAAATCTTATGGATAGTAGGGTCCCACAAGCGATACCCCTTTACTCCTATAGCATAACCAAGAAAGATGCAACTCCGAGAGTTTTTGTCCAATTTTGTCCTCTCTTTTGATATCCATGCATATGCATCACATTCAAAGACACGGAGATGGAAATAATTTACAGGTTTGCCGCTCCAAAGTTCTTCTGAAATATCCAGCACAAGTGATTTTGTTGGTGCTCGTTGACCAAATAACAAGCCATACTTATAGCTTCTACCCAAAATCTCTTATCCAATTTTGCGGTACTCAGCATACTTCGAATCCTCTCTATGAGTGTTCTATTAAACCTCTCAGCCATGCCATTTTGTTGCGATATTTCGAAAACTATGAGATATCGTCAAATTCCATGCTCGTCATAAAACTCTTCAAATTCTTTGGAGCAATATTCTCCTCCATTATCTGAATGCATGTACTTAATTTTTAAATCCTTTTAATTCATCACTAGAGTCTTGAATTTCTTGAAGGTCTCAAAAAATATCGGACTTCCACTTTAGAATATATATCCAAGTCTTTCGAGAATAGGCATCAATGAAGGAAACAAAGTAAGAATATCCACCCAATGACTTATCAGATGACTCTCAAGTATTTAAGTAGATAAGCTCAAGAAATTTCTTACTCCGATGCTGTGATAAAGAGAAATTAAAGAGAGTCTTCTTTGTTTACCATATATGCAGTCTTTACAAAATTTTAGTGATGGTGACCTATATCTTAGAAGAAGCTCCTTATTTGATAGTACCTGTAGCCCGTGCTCACTTATATGTGCCAAATGACGATGCCAAATCATCGAAAACACCATCTTTGCACTTGCTACTGCCGCTTCTTCCATCTGAGTCTTGTCCATTAATTTATAAAGACCACCCATCTGCTCTCTCTTAATCACCATCAAACATCCTTGATCTTTCTCTCTGACAAATTTTAAACCTTGCTTACAAAGCTTTCCAAGTGATAGTAAACTCTTGCGAAGTGCATGAAAATGACATACATTAAAAAACGTCTGGACTATACCATCGAACATCTTGATCCAAATATTTTGCCACTCCAACTATAAGATACGTTGTATTATTACCCAAATAGATAATTCCACCATCCCATGATTTGTATGTATGAAATCACTTCCTAAAAGAAGTCATGTAAAAAAATGCCCCTGAATGCAAGATCCAATGGTGTACAAGCTCGGATCTATCTATTGCCATCAATGCATCCCCATCTTCTGAAGTGGCCGAACCAACTTCACCTTCAGCAATATTACTTTGAAAGTTTCCTGATTCAGATTTTATATCAACTCTTCTAGCATGGCAATCTTTCCTTACGTGTCCTAATTTTTCATAATTTCACCATTTTATCTTCTTTTTGCCATTGGATTTAGATCTTGTTTTCCTTCGATCACCACGTTCCCTCTCAAAAAGCATTCCTCGTGCTACTATGGCTTCTCCTAAAGAGCTTTCTTGATTAGATTTCTGCCTCATCTCCTTTGTTAGCAATGATGTAACAACTGACTCCATCTTGAGGGTTTCAACGTGAGGTTACTCAATAATTTGATAATTAGTTAATAACACCATGGTTTCATTAAACATATCACATATTACTAGTCAACAATTTTATTTAATAGTAATTTAATGAGATTACTTGTTATTAATTGGTTAACACAATTCTAATCTTGACAATATTATCATTTTAGTATTGGACGAGACCTATCCATGCTCTAGCTTATGGCAGACCAAATATAAATCATGTTTTTATCTATGCTCGACAACTAAAGCTCAGCCAACGACTAGTATTATAAATACTATGTTTAATTAAAACATGTCGGCTAGTCCAGATATTCTTTATTTAGACACAGTTCATTATCTTGATTTGATTTCAGCACTGGATTAGTCACAACCATACTTTAGTCTATGGCAGGCCAAATATACACTATGCTTCTGTCCATAATCGGCAACCATAATATCACATCTCAGTCTACAACTAATATGCATATGGTTGACTGGTCCACATGCTCCCATTTTTTCATCCTTAAAATTATACAAAAATTATGTTTGTCTTTTTAATATTGGACTAATTATAATCATACTCTAGCCTATGGTAGGCCGAATGCAGTGCTGCACCCAAGCCCAAGACTGACCCAACATACACACTATTTCTTGTATGGAAAAACTATCCAAATACCCCCCATATCCTATCCATTATGTTAAAGTCATAATTTAATTTTTCGGTATTAGAATAGTCATAGTCATACTCCAACCTATGGTAGGTTAAAACGTAATGTTGCACCCTAACTCGAGGTTGATCCAGCATACACATTATATTTCTTACATGACTGCCTAATCCAGATGCTGCCCATTCCATCAATTATATTAAATCATGATTTTCTTTACTCAACATGATATCTATAACTAAGCACCATCATAATCCATGCAACATCAATTCATCAATACATAATACAGATATTAGTATATATAAAATATGGAATAATCATGTAGGTACATTTATATATATAATTTCTATAATCACGTAGATGATTGTGTTGAAAAATTTTTACCTCTATTGAAGATTGACAGACAAAATAAGTATAGTCTCATACTAGAACTTATGAATTAGGGTGTTGTATACTCTGATCAAAGCCCTTCTTGACAGATGATTTCTTTTTTACTGAATCAACTTAAACATCAATGGAAAATCATTTAGCGAGTATTAGCAATTTAGAACTTCTACCGAAGTCCACTAGGGTCCATCACTAAGTTCCTTGAATCTCTTCACTCAACCCCTTAAATCAACTAGAGAGATAATAGAAGAGAGAGAAGAGAAAAGGAAGAAGAGAGAGAGAGAGAGCAAGAGAAAAGGAGAATGAAGATAGAAAGAAAAGAGAAGAGGGAGAGCTCTTCTCTCTCCTGCTCCATGAATCATAGTCAGTGACCCAATCATGGCCCACGATAGTGACTCAATGATCGGGCTATGGCAACCACCTACAGTAACCCAATATCATGGCCATGTCCGGTGACGGCGGTCGGTGCAGTGAAAGAAGAAAAGAAAAAAATCCTTCTCTTTCTTCTCGCTCTCTTCTTCATTTTTCTCTCTCTACATGTTCAGTTGACCATGGTCCAAAGATGTTTTGTGGGTTTGGATAGGAGGGGTCCTGGATCGGTGTAGCATAATCAAGGGTCCCAGGCTAGCATTGTGCAACAATCTATCATGATCTTTTGTAATTTTTCATCAGGGATCCTAGATGTTTACAATTATTCTGTCGATGATGCCTATCTCTATAGGTAAGCAATTATCCAGGTAAGATGGTGTTGAGTAAAACACTGCCCTTGAATTCATAGACCAGGAGCAAGTTGATGCTCATAGTATTTGAGCCAATCATTGGTAGAGATAAAGGCTCTTCAATATAATCATCTACATGATTATGAAAAATTATATATAGATATATTTATATGATTGATATATATTTTTATATATTAGTATATATATTATGCATTATTGATTTGATGATGCATGGATTATAACTAATTGGTGCTTAATTGTAAATATCATGTGTAGTAAGCAAAATTATGATTTAACATAATTGATGGATTACCGGTGGTATCTAGATTAGTCGATTATGTAAGAAATATAGTGTATATACTGTATCAGCCTTAGATTGGAGTATAGCATACCATGCATGGGCGGGAGCATGACTGTGGCTATTTTAATATCGAGAATTAGATTATGACTTCAGCATAATAGATGGGGCATGAGCAGCATTTAGACTCATGTACCATACAAGAAACATGATGCATGTGCTAGGTCAGCCTTGGACTAGGTGCAGCATCGTGTTTAACCTCCATGGGTTGGAGCATGGTTGTAATTAGTCAAATGCTAGAAAGATGAACATAATTTTGTATAAATTGAAGAGTAGATAAAATTAAAAGAAAGCATGTAGACTAGTCGATCATGTATGAAACATGATGTATTAACCATGGGTGTGAGATGTAATATTATGGTTGCAGTCATAGGCAGAAGTATGATATATGTTTGACTTATCATGGGTTGGAGCATGGCTATGATCAGTCTAGTGTTGAAATCAAATTAAGATGATAAATCATATCTAATTGAAGGTTGACTAGCTACCAAGTGTGAAACATGATATTTGTAAAGTTAGTAGTGGGCCGAGATGTGGTTGTTGGCCACGAGCAAAAACATGATATATATTTGGCTTACCACATGCTGGAGCATAGGTAGATATAATCTAGTAATAGAATGATAATATTGTCAAGATAGAAACTGTGTTAACAAGTTGATGACAAGTAATCTTACCAAACTACTATTAAATAGAATTGCTGAGTGGTGATATATATCATGTTTAATGGAATTGTGATATTATTATTTAATTAGCCAGTGGTGGAATTTGGGGAAGAGCCGACCGTGGGTGGAGGCAGTAAGTGGAGGTTGGCGAAGAGCCGATAGTGAGTACAAGTTTAGAAAGAGCCATGCCAACAACGTTGGAGGTTGGGGGGAACAGTTGATGGTGGTAGGTAGTAAGAGTTGGGAGAGAGGGGGGGGAGAGAGAGAAGGAAAAATTTCTCAGAGTTGATGGTTGGAGTTTTGAATGAGAGAAAGGAGAAGAGGGTTGGGAGAGAGAGACAAAAGCAGAAGGGGGAGAAGAGGATTTGGGAGGGGAGCGGGGAAGAGAGATTTGAAGGGATGGGACGCACGCGTGGGGTAGCATCATGTTACAGTAAATATGCACTTTCTTTCCATCACATCTCTTATTTTATTTTATTTTTTAACATGCTAGGTCAGCTAACGATGAGAAAAATCTCCCATTTGCTTTTAGGGGTGTCTTGGAAATGCACACATATCCAACAATCAAGGATCTAACTAGATATAGACTAGAATCCGATTAATCAAAGCCCAATCGATCTCTCTCTCTCTCTCTCTCTCTCTCTCTATATATATATATATATATATATATATATATATATATATATATATATATATATATATATATGTATGTATGTATGTATATATATATATATATATAGCTAAAAGATTGATTTCATATTCATACTAATGTGAGTATGGAAGATTTTTTCTGGGTTGTAAAAGCTTACGTCACTATTTTTTTTTTCCTTTCTGAATTGCAAGATACATAATTTTGGATAGATTTGATCATAGATTTCGAGAGATGGAGTCATTTCTTAGGCTTTGCATGATCTCTAAGACTTCGCTCTAGAGTTTATATGGCAGTGTCGCATGGCTGGCCAATCCTGATGTTGGGTTCGAGGATTGATACACTTAATCTAAAACTCCTAGGTTTTAATGTATCATATCATATCATATATATATATATATAATAGTACTCTGTGAAGGGATATTATGGTGTTGCCAACTCAACCAGCCAAAATTCTCTTAATACACCACGTGTTCAATTTTTTTTATATATACTTTTTTTCTCCCATCATCTCGCCTTCAATCCAATCTCGCCCATGGCTTCGTCGCTCACCCTAACGTGGAGCCCATCATGGTTGTCAACACCATCAATGCTGCCCTCATTCATCCCACCCTCAACCGCTCCAGTGGATCGGATAGTCAGATGGAGGGTAGAGATTGAGGGGCGGCTTGCCCGCCTCAAGGTCGAGTCTTTGGCGTGGCAGGCCAAGGCACTACTCCAAAAGGCTCAGACAGCCACCACCGCCGTCGCTGCTGCTGACGATGGTGGTGGTTGCCGGTGGTGATTGGCTCCGAAGGACGTCCATTGGAAGGGACCGGATGGAGGACGGAGGGAGGGGGACGCGAGCGACAGGCCGCCACTGCTGTTGACGACGATGGCGGTTGTCGGTGGTCACCAGCTTCGGAGGATGCCCATTAGGGGGGCTAGATGGAGGATGGAGGGAGGGGGACATGAGCGACGAGGGGGGAAGGGGTGGGGCGAGGGAGGGGAGGAGAGAAGGGATTTTTTTTTTCTTTTGGTGTAGCAAATGGAGGAGATGGGGGTGGAGGCGGCGATGGGGATCGGGGGCATGCGGGGGCTAGAGGGGAGGTAGTTTTTTTTTTTCTTTTTTTTGCATATGGAGGGGGAGGGGGTGCGGTTATCGATGGTGATTAGCGACGGAGAGCTGATCGGGATGTGGGGGTGGCGATGGGCACCCTTAGAATGGAGCGGGGGCGGAGGGGAGGGAGGCACGGACGAAGGGGGAGGAGGGCGCGGGGGAAGGGATGATTTTTTTTTATAAATATATATTTATTTTAAATTTAATGCTAAAAAATAAAAAAATTAAAAATTAAAAAAATAAAATATTTAAAATATTTAATAAAGTTTTCAAAATAATAATAAAATATTACTTTTTAAAAAATGAATAATATGTGGGTGGGTTGATCTTAAGCTTTTTTTAATAAAATAATATTTTATTTTTATCAAAAATATTATTTTTGTTAATAATAATAATTTAAATATTAAAATATTATTATTTTTATTAATAATAAAATATTATTATTATTAATCAATAATAAAATATTATTATTTGATTAATAATAAATATTATTTTAATATATAGGATAGAAAAGGAAAAATGAAAAAAATAAAATTTTTATATTTTTAAATATTAATAAAATATTATTATTTAATTAGTAGTATTATAAGATTATAACTTCACTTACCAAGAAATCTAGATTTTTTTAAAATTATATTTTTATTAATAATTTTAAAATATTATTTTAAAAAAATTATTTTAAAATTAATAATAAATATTATTTTTAAATATTAATATTTTAAAAAATAAATTTTTAAAAAAATATTAGTCATTATAGAAAAATAAAATATTTAAATATTAATAAAATATTATTATTTAATTAGCAATATTATAAGATTATAACTTTACTTACCTAAATTTTTTTAAATATTTTTTAAAAATTATATTTTTATTAATAATTTTATAATATTATTTATATAATAATATATTATTTTAAAAAAAATTATTTCAAAAAATTAATTATAAAATATTATTTTAAATATAAGTTTTCTAAAAAATAATTTTTAAAAAATATTAATAATTATACAAATAGTTTTTAAAATTAATAATAAAATATTTTTTAATAGTAAAATTTTTTTAAATTAATATTTTTTAAATATTTTTAATAATAATTATAATAAATATTAATAATTTTTTTATTATGATCAGGATCGATATTTGCCAAAAGAGAAGGAGAGTGGTGGTGGGGTGGCACCGATGGGTATGGAGAAGGTATAAGAAGAAGAGAGTGGGCGGGACTGCGATCGAGATTGACGATTGCCAAGAAAGAAGAAAAACCACGATGGAGCGGCATCGATGGATGTGAAAAAGAATGAGAACAGAAAGGAAGAATAAAAAAATATTAAAATATTATTTTATTAAATAATAAAAAAATATAATATATATAAAAAATAAAATAAAATATTAAAAAAATAAAAAAATATTTATTATAAATATTTATTATTTAAAAAATTTAATAATTACAACCATAATAATCTGCCCGTGCAACACGCGAGTCTTCGACTAGTTCATTTATAATTATAATTATAATTAATTATAATCTTGGTTTATTTACTAAAATTACATGATCCACAAAAAGTATGCAAAAAAAAAAAATCCTGAATATGCCTAGTTAGTTCCTAACTAGTGCAAATAGATATAAATTTAGAGTAGATTTTTGGTGTAAATATATTGTCATAAAAAAATTATTAATTTTATCAACAATAATTCTCACTAATAATCATTTTATCATATACATCCTTAATTATATCAATATATTTCACAAGAGTTTTTCTTTTCTAACATCTATCATAAAACTTCTTTGAGGATTCTATCATATGCTATATTTAGTTCAATGAAAATCACCTTTTAAACTTAGCATAAATCATCCAGGACAGGTCTATCCATATAAAATTCTCTATTTGTCCAAGTCTAGGTTTCATTGACAAAATCCCGATTAACCATGTTTACACAAGGACAAAAATACCTTCATGTTAAAGATGAATAAATCTTGGGATTTGACCTCCTACCGAAAACTAGGCCACTAGAGTGCCACGGTGGCGGAAAAGTGCCAAAAAAAAAATTACAAGATTATTAAAATTTAAATATAGAAATGTAGCGTACAATTATGAAAGGTTCCCGGGATTAACAAAATATGTAAACTGCATAAAATTTATTGCAGAAAGGAAAAAATATAAAAAAATTATTCAGATAGTTTAGACCGTTGCATGCCATGACCTATTGATGCTTTAAGATTTATGTTGTAGAAGCTTTTTATGTGATCGTTGGTGATAGACTGGATGGCGGCAGACGGGGGTAGTGCTGGTGTTGGCGAGCAACCACAGCAAAGTTCCAGAGAGCTCGCAAGGGGGTTCTCACTAGGAAAATGGATGGAAGAGGGCATTCCTTGGATGCCTAGTGTGGATTACACCGAAACCATAGCCAGGAGAAATTGAGAAACTACGGCGATGGCTTCCGAAGATGGTTAGACTCTTGGAGGAGGCCATCTGGGCTGATGAGGAGAAATGGAGGGCATGTGCAGTGGTGGCGAAGACCCTCAGCAGCCGAAGGGTGGTAGTGGAGATAGTGGAGTGGAAATTCAAGCTTTGTGTAGGGCTGAAAAAGAAAGTCTAGGGATTTGGCCTAGAATGGGGCCATTTTATGGTGCATTTCTCTGAACCAGGCAAGAGGGACCTCGTGCTTGATCGGCCATAGGTGGTGGCTGGCCAAGCACTAGTGGTGGAGGCTTGGCGACCCCGATTCTGCCTAGGGGAAGGAGCAATCAACTCCACCCGGGTTTGGGTATGCCTGCCGCATCTCTTGATGGAGTTATGGGGGGAGGCAGCAATCCAGTGCATCCTCGACCTTGTTGGAGAGTTTGTGGTGGTGGACGCATGCAAAGTGGAGCTAAGGAGGATTGGCTTTGCACGCACGTGCGTAAGGATGGACCTCTCTTGACCACTATGGTCGGGAGTGCTGATCGATAGATCGGACGGTCTCTCGTGGCAACGCTTCGTGTAGGAGAACGTTGATGGAGTGTGCCTCCTGTGTGGCCGGTTCCACCTCATGACATCGTGTCCGAAGGATGCCGAAGCACAGCACCCCCTTCGCCCAGAGGATGTGGTCCAAATGTGAGACAGGGAGGCTGAGATGATGGAGGAAGGGCTCTAGATGGGGCCATGGCTCATCGCCATCTGGCAGTGGGTGCCAGGGCTGGAGGCTGGGGGCTGAATCAGGGAAGAAGGGGGCTGGGTCCAATCGGGCCCCCAACTTGGATCTTAGGCTGAGTCAACCTAGGAAGGGGCCGACTCAAGAGGGGATGGCTGGATGAAGCCCTCCCGAATTGCACAGCGGAGATCTTCCCCCAGATCAATGGATGGATCGGAGGTGGAAGGCATCAAAATGTATGCGGGCATGGAGATTTATGCGATTGGGCCGGCCAATAAATTTGGCCCGCTCGCATCTAATCGGACTGGGCGCATGGATAGCCCATTTTTAAATGCGGTGGACTTGATAGGGCCAATGGGCTCGCGGCCCGTGGTGAGCGGGACTAGCACTAGGTTGCTCAAACGTGCACGACCCAATGACTCTGAAGGGGGCCAAGTACTGATGAAGACCTGCGGGAGGGGAGAGGCTCCTATTGGCCCTAAAAAGGGCCCAATTCAGCCTAACAAGTCAAACGACAAGGCCCTGACCTGTCAGGTAGATCTGATTGACCTATCAGCTATCTAGGGAGGGGATGGGGTATTTCTTTTCTCGATTGGGACCCTGAGAAAGGGGGAATTGGCCATGGTCCAGACAGAAGATCAGATGACTAACAATAATATCCAGGCGGTGCAGGCCTCTGGCACGGGGAGGCACCCTACACTACAGAAGGATTTGAAGCACGAGGGATCCATGGCAATGAGCCCAAACCTGGACCATGAGGTGGCAGTAGACATGCTGAGGTGGGCCATCTAGGTGACTGAGGGGACTTTGGAGGTTGCAGATTCGATGGACATAGGGTGGAGGGTGATGCTTTGATGGAGGGGGGTTCGGATGAGGACCACCTCCACCACCAATCGGCCCAATGAATTTTTTGATTTGGAACTCTCAGGGAGTGGGGAAGCCTTCCTTCCATACAACCTTTAGAAGGATCATCCAACAACATTGCCCTGATATCTGTGTCCTACTTGAGACCCAACTTTTAGGGCGAGTGTTGCCCAGATCAGGTGCTGGAACCTGCTAGCATCGAGTTTCTACGTGGTGGAGTCTAGGGGCCTCTCAAGAGGGATTATGGTTCTTTGGCAATGTGGCATGGTTAAGGTAGATGCATTCCATGGATGTGAGCAGTAGATGACCTTAGTTATCTCTGAGCTGATCGGTGACCCTTGGCTTCTCTTCGATGTTTATGCGAGCACTGAGTACAGAGAGTGGAGGGTGGTATGGTCTAAGATCTCTAGGCTGCTATGTAATAACCTGATTTTAAATCACCACAGCATAAATCTTATGGCATGAAAAAAATTTAAAAAAAAAAGAGAAAGAAGAAGACTCCCAATGGGAGTCTTCTTCTCCCTCGCATCCAGTTAGGAATCGGACTCCTAAGGGTGGCCAAAAACTCTTGGGATTGCCCTATTAATCCCCTCCTCCCCCTCAAGTTAGTTCATGCATTGAAGCCGGCTCTCCACCAGCGCTCTTCTCCCTCTTTTTTTCTCATTGAAGCTGCAACCTATCCTTATTGTGCTTGCTAAAAATTGAAGTCGGAGAGCCGTCGGAGTTTAAGGTAAATCCTTTCCCCTCTTCCTCTCCTTCTTTTCCTTCTTTTCTTGGCCTTAGACACCGCCGTCGACCACCAACTTGGCCGAAAAATAGCCCAAAGGAGATCCCCTATTTTTCCTTTCTTTTTCTTGATTTTTCGTCGGCCGGTCATGTTGCTAGCCATCCCTTTCTCCATCGCCGTCACCCATTGTTGGCCACTGCCACTTCCATGGGTCTTTCGGCCCCCAGCCATCATGACCACCAGCCCCTCCCTCTCCTATTTGGCCAAGAAAGAAAAGAAGAAAAGAAAAGAAAGAAAGAAGAAGAAAAGAAAAGAAAAGAAAAAGAAAAGAGAAAAAAAAAGAGAGAGAAAAAAATTCTCTCTCCTCTTCTCTCTCTAGGGCTTTACTCTCTCTTTCTTTAACTGTACCATGGATCCTAAGATGAACTTAAGATGAAATCAAGATGACTTAGAATTGCTCTAAAATCCATACAGTAGGCCAGATTCTAGTCTGACTTTTATTAGAAATTCATAGTATCTGATCACAGTTATTTAAAAAATTCAGATCTAGATGCAAAAATAAACATACCTCCAACCATTATTGATCAAGCCTAAATTCAATCCGAAATGAAAAAAAAATGAAGCTACAATGGATCTCCTTAAAACCTGCAAAAGATCACTGCAAAAGAGCTCTTTTAGTCTATGCCAGAGGATCTCGATGTCTATTATTGATGGAGAATCACAGACTGTATTTATAGGCTAGACTAGGAACTCTTTTGAATTATCATAAACTCTTCTTTCCATCAAAGAAGCATAGCCGTAGTGGAGTCCTTATTTTGACCTGAGTATGACTTTATATTAAAAGAATTTTAATCACCTTAATTATCTTAATTTATCTTTAATTAATTAGGTTACATGTGGGCCACATCAAGTTCCTAATATTTGGGACGAGTACAATATTCTCCTACTTAGCCCACGTGGCATAATTAAGATACCGGATAGGTGAAAAATAAAATTGTAGTATGGCCATAAACTATCTCAAGTCAAAAACTTTCACTTAAATAAGAAATTTCAATACACGAATTATGACGGTCATATCTTAAAAATGAATACTTTCTTCCATGTATCACAATGCATGAAATCTTTTATTTAAGTACTTTATATCTTTCTTTATGAATACCTTTGTATAAGCTATTCAGAGTCCAACTTTATGACATGAACTTTATGTGCACAAAATAAAAACATGTCCTTTATTTCTAAGAATAAGTGTTTTATAAGAAGCTAATCAAAAAAAAATTGAACTAATGATTTCCATATGATCTACATGATCTTTAAACTATTTAGCTGATAATCCTTTAGTCATGGGGTCTACAACCATTAATTCAATACTGATAAACTAAATATCCACTTCATGCATCTTAACATGATCTTTGACAGCAAGATACTTTATATCGATATACTTGCTGTGATTTTTATTTTTATCATTCTTAGAAAAGAAAACTGCAGCGGAGTTATCACAATAAATCTTTATTAATCTTGCAACAGAATCGACAACTCTCAAATTAGAAATGAGATTTCTCATCCATATAGCCTGTGAAGTAGCTTCATAGCATATAACGAACTCTACCTTCATGGTAGATGAAGTGACTATCGATTGCTTACTACTTTTCTAAGATACAGCACCTCCAGCAAGAAGAAAAATGTATCCTGAAATAGATTTTGTTGTATCCACATATTCACCAAAATCTGAGTCTGAATAGCCAATCACCTCCAAGTGATTAGTATGTCTGTAGGTAAGCATATAATGCTTGGTTCTTTGTAGGTATTGCATAACCTTCTTTGCAGCTTTCTAATGATCAAGGTCAGGATTGCTTTGATATCTATCCAAAATGCCTACTGCATATGCTATATCAGATCTTGTATAGATCTGTGTGTACATCAAGCTTCCCATTATAGATATATATGGGATATTCTTCATTTGCTCTTTTTTTAATTTACTTTATGGGCATTGATTCTGACTGAATTTATCACCTTTCATAATGGATGTTACCGTAGGAGCACAATCTATCATTTTAAACCTTTCTAAAATCTTTTCAATATAGGCTTTTTGAGACAAACCTAAAATTCTTTCTGATCTGTCTCTATGAATCTCTATGCTATTGATATAAGAGGCTTCACCTATATCCTTCATCTTAAAGTTTTAAGAAAGAAATAGTTTTATCACTTTTAGCAAACCCAAATCACTACTTGCAAGTAATATATCATCTACATATTGAATCAGATATATGTATTTATTTTCACTAATCTTAAGATATATGCATTGATCCACAATATTTTCTGTAAAGCCAAAAGAGCTTATAACATCATAAAATTTCATATATCATTGGTGGGAGGCCTATTTAAGTCCGTATATAGACTTCTTTAGCTTGCATACAAGATGACCATCTTTATCTGCATAGAAACCTTTAGGCTGAGTCATATACACTGTTTCTTCTAGATTTTTATTCAAAAATATCATTTTTACATCTATTTGATGTAACTCTAAATCAAAATGAGCTACTAAGACCATAATTATCCTTAATGAATTTTTTTTTTGAAACTTGAGCAAAAGTTTTATGATGGTTAATGCCTTCTTTTTGAGTGAAATTCTTAGCTGCAAGTCTAGTCTTATGTCGTTCAATTTTACCTAAGGAGTCTCTTTTGATCTTATATACCCATTTACAGTCAATGACTGAAGCGTCCTTAGGTAACTCAACGAGATCCCAAACTTAATTTTTAATCATGGATTCCATCTCATCCTTCATAGCATCAAACTAGTGTATGTAATTATTTCCATTTATGGCTTGTGAAAATGAATTAGGATCATTATCAGTTCCGACATCAAAATTAGATTCCTGTAGGTAGACAATGTAATCACTAGAAATTACAGACCTTCTTTCTCTTGAGGATCTTCTTAATTCTAGTGCTTCATCTATATTTTGAGTAATTTTAGTTGTAGATTCATCATGAACTTGCTCTTCATGGAGTGGTTATTCTTGAATTGGTTGTCCATGATCTTGTGGATTATCTTGAATAACAATCAATTCTTCATCTTTTGTGGGTTGATCAATTTAATCTCTTATTTTTTCAAATTTATCCTTATAAGAAAAATCACTCCCACTAAATTCATAATCCTCAAGGAATTTTGTATTTCTAGCCTCAATAATTTTGAGTACATAGTTAGGACAATAAAACATATATCCTTTGAAATTTACTGTATAGCCAATAAAATGACCACTAATTATTCTAGAGTCTATTTTTTTTAAATGTAGATTATAAATTCGTACCTCAACTGGACATCTTCATATATGTAAATGACTTAAACTTGATTTTCATCCTTTTCATAACTCAAAAGAAGTTTTAGGTATAGCCTTTGATGGACCCTATTTAAGACATATACAGCGGTCTTTAGTACTTCACTCCAAAAAGCTAAAAAAAGATTAGAACTATTAATCATACTTCTTACCATATCCATCAGTATACGGTTTCTTCTTTCTGCCACACCATTTTGCTGTGGTGTTTCAGATATTGTATATTGGATAATAATACCCTCTTCTTCAAGAAACTTACCAAATTGGCCTATCATTTGATCCTTTTTAGTATACCTTCCATAGTACTCCCCATCTCTATCAGATCTTATGATCTTTATTTTCTTATCTATCAATTTCTCTACTTTTGCTTTATAAATCTTAAAAGCATCTAGTGCCTCATCTTTTTTAAACAAAAAATAGAGATACATATATCTAGTATAGTCATCAATAAATGAGATAAAATATCTCTGACCAATAAAGCAGGGAGTAGAAAATGATCCATAAATATCAGTGTGTATGATTTTCAAAATATTAGAACTCTTTTTGGCACCTTTAGAGGACTTATTAGTTTACTTTTCTTTTATGCAACCCAAACAAGTACCAAAGTTAGTAAAATCAACATCTTTTAAAATACCATCATTTACCAACCTCCTTATTCTCTCTAAAGAGATATGAGCTAATCTTTTGTGCTATAAACTTAAAGAGTTCTCTTTAATAATGTTCCTCTTTATGCCAATATTATCACCATGCATAGATGAATGATTACTTTCAAAATTTAAATTCAAATTTAATTTATATAAACCATCTATCAGAAAACCAGTTCCAATAATCTTTTTATTTCAAAAAAGATTAACTATAGAATTCTCAAAATAAGAACTAAAACCAATACTTGTCAATTTGGAAATAAAAATTAAATTTCTAGAAAAACTAGAAACATAAAAAGTATTTTCAATATCCAAAACAAAATCAAAATTTAAAATTAATCTAAAGATTCTCACAGCCTCCATATGTGAACGTATCCGATTGTCTGAGTAGATACCTTGTTCACTTTCCTTTGGATTCCTTAGATTGAGAAAGTTCTACATGGTATTGGCAATGTGAATTATAGTACCAAAATCAATCCACTAAGTGTTATTAGGAACATCAACAGAAAATGATTCATGACACATAAGAGATATGAAAATATCTTTCTTTTCAAGCCATTTCTTATACTTTATGCAGTCCTTCTTCATCTGTTCTTTTTTCTTGCAAAAGAAGCATGCATCTTTATTGCTATGATGTTTCATTGACACTGCAGCTGTTAGATATATGTAGCCTAGAAGCCAAAATTGGCTGACACTTGTAATACACTTTTAGGAGCAAAATTATAATTTTGACTAAAAGCAATAAATGGATTATTTTCTATCACATATGTATATTTAGTGTCTGTGATACATCCTTTGAGTTAATGGCAATGATAATTTATATTTTTAAGAGTTAAAAATTTAAGACATGAATAATCATTATTAACTCATAAAATGCTCCCGACCATAGGATCATCACGAGGATGGTGATTGATCCGAAAGGTTGGTGTACAATCACTTCTCTTTAGTAGATGAGTCTTGAGTCTATGGTGTGGAGACACCGGAGCGAGAGTACAGGTACTCGTTAGAGAACGAGGGCACTGAGCGTGACCACCTCGAGTAGTCATTAGGAAGTCTACCTTCTCGTCAATGACTGACTCGATGCTGCAGTAGTGTGTCTGGTTCTTTGACCTGAGGTGCATCGATAGTTCACCTTGAGGGTGTTATAGTTTGACTACACCATTACTCGGTCTCCTAGCCATATGGAACCCTGAGGTGTATGTTGGCTATAGCATGTTCATTGTAGGAACTGGATTGCATCAAGATGGAATCTATCTACCTCGGTGGTAGAGGAGCAGCCCTATGATGATCATGAGAATCAAGTCCAGAAATCCATGGCCATGGTAGAGTGAAATAATAGAAAGAGTTTCTATTTAGATTTTCACATTGGACTCGAATCGAATGATTACATCATATGACAGAGACTAGGGTTTGACGAGTTCACCTTAACCCTAATCTGATCGGGGCTCAAGATAGAAGAACTTAATCACACAGGTAGCTGCACCAAGAGGTTCGCATTCAGCTCTGATGGGTTGCCACCATATACTGCTAGGTGTCACTGGTGGATTTTGGGAGCAATTAGAATGATTTAGATGATCGATCATTCTAGCTGTTCGAATCAGAAGAGTTCTGATCCATCGAAAGGAGTTTCGATGATGTCGATGATAGAGATCATGACATATCCCATTACCATACAGAACTGAACCTAACTGGGTCACACAAAATAAGGGTTTGAATCTGGTGATCATCAATTGAACTGATCTAGTTCAATTGATCTGAATGAGATTCAATTAGGTTCAAGAAAATCGTGCTAGCACTCGATTGAACCTAACGTTCTTCTTTTACTATCATAAATAAGTTGTCCTGACTGAGCCAAAGGAGTTTGTGCTCAATCAGAGGCCTTCATATGGTCTGACTGGAGGTTGTCCAAGTCAGAAAAGGTTGTCTTATTTTGTAAGACATTACCTGCCATTTTTGGTCACCTGCCATTTCTTGTTCTTTGACTTTGGTCAAAAGTCTACCTTTGACTGGTCAAACATTGACCATTGACACTTTGACTTTTGACCACATGTCATGCACCTATTGGAGAGCTGGTGGGGGCCTGTCCCCCTGCCAGAACCTGGCAAGGAGAGGGGGCACGCCACCCTAGGCGTGTGCCCAAGTTGGAGGCGCCTAGGAGTCCTTGTTGGACAAGGACTCCATCTCCTTTTGGATTCCAATTAGAGTTCTTCTAAGAATCCAACTTTTGACTGGTCTTAGGCGCCCTCTAAGGAGGAATCCAGGGGACTCTATTTCCCACCAATCAGATTTAGATCTGATTTCACAAAGGGTTGTGATTGGTTGGGAAGAAGAGGAGTTGGATCACAGTCAGTCTATAAATAAGACCCTGCGCCCAACTCAAATTAATTGATGATTGAATCATAAATTCCCCACGCCCCAAGGCTGCCTCTCCCCTCTTCCTCCATGCCAAACCACCTCTTCTCCCTTGCTCTCCACGTCCAAAAGGAGTTTTGGACCTTGGTTGGTGCGATTCCAGATCAAAGAAAGGCGATCAAAAGCTAAGAAGGCTGCGCTGCTGCAAAGGACGACTGCTGATCTTCAAAAGAAATTTTGAAGATCCTCCAGATCAGATCTAATTTTTGGAGATGTGATAGAGAAGAAGAGGATCTCTAGATCCAATCCGAGTGGATATCGGTAGAGGTCAAGCGCTTGCATGGCTAGATCCAGAACCTTCCGCTGCATACAGGATCATCAACGGATAATTGGATTATCCAAATCAGGTAAATTAAATTTAATTTAATTTATCCTTATTTTATTTTATTTATTAAAATAATAAGAATCAGATCTAAAACATCCCAAATCTGATACAGATTAAAGAAAAAAATTTTTGAAATATATCTCTTGATCTGATCAGATCTGAACGAACCTGGATCGGAAAATCGGAATTTTCCTTCAGCAGCATCCTTCTTTCCTTTAGGAATATCTTTTCTCTTTTTATCTTTATCATGAGTAGCAAGATTGGCACTTTCATGCTTTATATCTTACTTTTCTTGTTTCAGTCTTACTTTCTCTTGAACACATATGGTCAAAAATTTATTAACAGACCATTTTTCTTTATGTGTATTATAGAAGATTTTGAAAGGGTTAAATTCTGCAGGTAGAGAATTCAAAATAAAATAAACTAGAAAAGAGTCAAAAATCTTGATTTCTAAAGATTTGAGTTGAGCAGCAATATCTCTCATTTTCATGATATGGTCACGTACACCTTTAGAACTATCAAACCTCATGCTTGTAAATTTCTTCGTTAGGATATTGGCCAAAGCTTTATCAGAACTTTTAAATTGTTCTTTAATGGCCTTCATAAAATCCTTAACCTTATCACATTGAGGGATTAACCCTCTAATACTTTTACGTACTCGAGACTTGATGAGTATTAAACTCAAGCGATTAGATCACACCCATTTCTTATATGCCAAAGTTTGTTACGGTGTACTTGAGTCCATGAAAATAGGTGGCTCATCCACATGAAGTGCCAGATCAAGATCTTTATACCTAAGAGTGTAAAGAGCGCTATCTTTTCAGTCAGAAAAATTATTACCACTTAACATTGGAATAAGAGCAGCATCATTAATATATGTAGTAGGATTAGCTGCAATAATAAAAAACATAGAAAACTTTAGTGCTATAAAGCTAAACCATAATCTAAAATAAATAATTTTAGTAATAAATTCTAATCTTCTTATGGACAGAGGCGCATCATGCATAAAATTTATTAATACTTAATTAATAATATCAATAATATAAATATTAAAAATAATAAATTTTCATACCTATGGATCTAGAAAAAATCTATCCTTAATATTTTATTCTTATGCAATTATTATCATCTTATTTTAATTAAATCATAAAATAATCACTTCCTATAGATAAAGTTAATTATCTCTATAACTTAATTATAATTTTATTCTTATGCAATTATTCTTTAATTTATTTTTTATATGACTTTTATTATTTTTCAGAATACTGTGGCTATTCCTAAAAATAATAAATTTATTAACTTTAATATAGCATTTGAATATCCTCATTAACCATATAAAACTTTGTTATGATTTTCAACACAATTTGATCAAATATTTTTCAATAAATAAATAATAATCCGATCAAAATAAATTATAAAATTTAATTCAAAAGAATCTTTATGCAATAAAGTTTATTATGAGGATTAAAATAGCCCATGTGTCTTCACATAATAAACTCTATCATAATTATCAAAATAATAATAATAATAATTTTTTTAGGAAACTTTATAAAATTATTACTTTTTTAGGAACTAATTTACAAAAGTTTAGCTCGGACCTTTATAGAACACATATCTTTATGAGGGGCTTTATTGCAAAATTGTTCTTTTAGGTGAAATGGATTTTTGGGTTGCGGGTTGAAACCCAAAACCCGTTAGCCCAAAATCCACTTTCCCCTTCTTCTCTTCTTTCCCGATCCATTTAGAAAATCCATGACCACCGCCGCCCCTTCTTGGCCGGCACTCGATCATGCTGCAAACATTGCCGGCAAGGGCCTTCATGCACCAGCAACCGGCGTGAGACCGCCGTTCGGCTGCCAGATCACCGGCCTCCCTCCTTTTTTTTTTAAACGAATGCTATGGAGGAGCCAAAAAATCCACGCTCCTCCTCTCCTGAGCACCGTCGGCGGCCACCGTTAAGACTGGATCGGTGGCTCGTCGGTGTCACTTCATCACCCACGATCAGTGATTGAAATTGGGGGCCACCAGTTTGCCTTGATCCGACGGTTCCAGACATCCTTTTTTTTTTAAAGGTGGATGTTCACCGATGGGAGGATGCCGAAGAGTGGCTGTTGGCTTGGGATGCCGACGATCATGCGGTCGGCCACTGAGGGTGGGGTCCGATCGAAAAGTCTGACCATCAGGAGAGAAGAGGAAGAGGGCACACCATCGGCCCTCTCCTTCCTTCTTTAAATAATTTTTTTTTAATTTAAGGAAAGAAAGGGTTATTGTTAATGCCCCAGGTCGGAGAAACGACCATCGAAATGAAGAAAGGAGGTCCATCGACCTTCTTCTTCGATTGAATTTATTTATTTATTTTATTCAAAAATAATTTCTAATTTTAATTAAAAAGAGAAATTATAAAATAAATAAATAAATAAAAATTTAAACTATTATGAAACCCAGGAATCATTCCTAATCTTGATGATTCCGATCTTATAAGATCAATAAGCTGATCAAAATAGCTTGGAGGTAGCTCTGATACCACTGAATGTAAGAAATTCAGATCTAGATGCGGAAACAAACATACCTCCAACTATTGTTGATCAAGCTTGAATCCAATCCGGAATGAAGAAAAATGAAGCTACAATGGATCTCCTCGAAACCTACAAAAGAGCTCTTCTAGTCTATGCTAGAGGATCTCGATTCCTATTATTGATAGAGAGTCATATGCTGTATTTATAGGCTAGACTAGGGACTCTTTTAAATTATCACAAACTCTTTTTTTTATCAAAGAAGCATAGCCGTAGTGGAGTCTTTATTTTGATCTGAGTCTAACTTTATATTAAAAAATTTTAATCAACTTAATTATCTTAATTTATCTTTAATTAATTAGGTTACATGTGGGCTGCATCAAGTCCCTAATATTTGGGACGAGTACAACAAGCTAATCCATATTAAATTATCTTGATATGATTCCTAATGATCCTAATCATGATTGCATTCTCTCTCCATTTTCTCTCTACTTTCTTTCTTCTCTTTATTTTCTCTCTCTAAGCACTTTAGTATCAAGTTATGCCTTCCTCTTTTAGGGATCGATATTGACTCTGATAAGATGATCTTGAATTGATTTGGTAACCAAATGGTTTACCTGCATGATTGATTTATGACTTATTTTATATTATACTCTATAAAATATTTTATTTATAATATCTACTATTTTTTAAATATTGCATTATCATGAAAAAAACTTATACTTAATCCAGTAAGAAAGCATAGATTTTACTTACTGAGCCAGTGTGGCTCATACTCTTTTCTTTTTCTTTTATAAAGAATTAAGGTTAGGATCAATGAGGGATTCAGGCTTAGAGCTTCTATATAGCAGACTTGAAAATTTTGTAACTAAACTTAGTCTGATCATGAACTTATAGTTGTTTATTTATGATTTTGAGATACGAGTTTGATTTTGATTATGAATTTAGATGCTCTAAACCAATTTTGATTTGATTATTTGATGAATAATAAAATTAAATTTTTATTTATATTTTAATTATGATGGATTTTAACTGATTATGATCGATAGGCTTCATATTATTGAAGGTGGTATCCTTTAGTAGCATGGCCGTGTTATGTTCCGAAATTGGGGTATGACATTTTATGGTATCAAAGCAATAGGTTGGATCATGGGTAGACTTTAAAAGTCTAGCAATGGAAAAATAGATCTTATTTAGCTAGATCATGTTTGATTAAATTAGAATAGGTAAAGTTTGTTTAGAGTTTCTATTGTTCATTTAAGAAAGTTGATTAATACTAGTATTTTTGATAGATAACGATGAGCGACAGTGAGAATAAAGTCTTAGCAAATATTGCCACTAAGAGAAGATGAGCAAGAAGGACTACAATGAGAGATGCCAACCAGATGGTTAAGTGAGATCCTAATGTTCCAACCACTTAGGCAGATATTGTTGGAGTGTGCTAAGTGGTGGCTCAACTTCTTCATCAATAGCAGACACAAGCTGCTCCTCGACCTACATCATCCTTAGAGTTATATTATGAGAGATTTAGAAGACTCAACCCATCATTATTTGAGGATGGAGCTGATCCTCTAGTTGTAGAAACCTAGATTCAGAAAATCAAAATAATGTTTGATGCACTATAGTATCCCAAGGAAATAAAGATTAGGCTAGCCATTTCCATGCTAAAAAGAAATGCTAAGTTCTGATGGACTACAATAAAAACTACATATGAAAATACTGATAATCAGCTAACTTGGAAGGAATTCAAGAAAATATTTTAGGATTAATACTTTTCCTAGTTAATAAGATTAGTAAAAAAAAATGAGTTCTTGACTTTGAGGCAAAAAGATGACATAACAGTATTAGAATATGCAAATAAATTCAATGAGTTAGGTCGATTTTGCCCACAGCTTATGGAGTCTGAAAGAAGCAAAGCAAATAGATTTGAGCATGGTCTAGGATATAAAATTCGATCTCATTTATCCTCTCATCTTTTTAACAATTACAAGGATGTGCTGGAATGAGCTTTGAAAATTGAATCGGTATGAAAAGATTGGAATAGGAAAGGGAGGATAGAAAGAGATCTAGACCAATAGAAACTCAGGGTGCCCAACATGAAAATCTAGAGAACAACTCCAAGAAAATGAAGGGAGCAAAGATCTATGAGCATTGCGGTAAAAATCATGATGGACTTTATCTTAAGAAGCTCAGAGCATGTTATCAGTGTGGTAGATGGGGACATTTGGCCTAGGAATATCTTAATAAGAAAATAAATGACTCCAAAACCATTGGCTTAATTGAACAAGGATAAAAAAAAATATGTGAATATCTACCTTGACTCTGCATAGTACCACAACAAGCAATGACATAGCGATAAGTACAAATCCAAGCAACTTAAGTAGATACCTATATGATTATTGATCATAGCTCTTCTCATTCTTTCTTAGATTACTATATCTTTAAATTGTATACTTTATAAACTAGATGAGCCACTTCTATTATAAAGTTATTCATGGCAAACTTATAAATAAATTTAAAAAAATGACTCAAGGGATGAAACTAATTAACAAAAAATAGTTATGGGATCCAGAAGCATGACTTAGATCAAAGTTGCATATCAAAAGTATGGTGAAAGATAATTTTGAAGACTAAAATATCCTTACTTATTTAGAAATGAAGATACGCCAAGTTTCGAGGATGAAATTTTTTTTAAAGAATGATAGAATGTAATAACTTGATTTTAAATCACCACAGCATGAATCTTAAGGCATGAAAAAAAATTTAAAAAAAAGAAAAAGAAGAAGACTCCCGATGGGAGTCTTCTTCTCCATCACGTTCGGCTAGAAGTCGAACTCCTAAGGATGGCCAAAAACTCTTGGGATTGCCCTATTAATCCCCTCCTCCCCCTCAAGTGAGTTCACGCATCGAAGCCAGCCCTCCACCGGTGCTCTTCTCCCTCATTTCTTCTCATTGAAGCCATGGCCTATCCTTGTTGCGCTTGCTGGAAATTGAAGCCGGAGAGCCATTGGAGTTTGAGGTAAACCTCTTTCCCTCTTCCTCTCCTTCTTTCCCTTCTTTCCTTGGCCTTGGGCATCGCCGTCGGCCATCGACTTGATCGAAAAATAATCCAAAGAAGATCCCCAATTTTTTCTTTCTTTTTCTTGATTTCCCGCCAGCTGGTCATGTCGCTGGCCATCCCTTTTTCCATTGTTGTCGCCCACTATCGGCTGCTGCCACTACCTTCGATCTTCCGACCCTTAGCCATCACCCCACCAGCCCCTCCCTCCCCTATTCGGCCAAGAGAGAAAAGAAGAAAAGAAAAGAAAGAAGATTAAGAAAAGAAAAGAAAAGGAAAAGGAAAAGAAAAAGAAAAGAAAAAAGAAAGAAAGAGAAAGAGAGAGAGAAAAAAAAAGAATTTTCTCTCTCCTCTTCTCTCTCTAGGGCTTTACTTTCTCTCTCTTTAACTACTCTATGGATTCTAAGATGAACCTAAGATGAAATCAAGATGATTAAGAATTACTCTGAAATTCGTACAGTAGGTTGAATTTCAGTCCAATTTTTATCAGAAACTCATAGTATTTGATCACAGTTAACTCATATTAAGTTATCCTGACATAATCTCTGATGATCCTAATCATGATTGCATTCTCTCCACTTTCTCTCTCCTTTATATTTTTTCTCTTTAAGTACTTTAGTATCAAGTTATGCCTTCCTCTTTTAGGGATTGATATTGACTTCGATAAGATGATCTTGAATTGATTTGATGTCTGAATGGTTTATCGAATTGATCATCGATCAATCATCTCTTTTATTATTATTTAATTTTATTAAATTTAATGAATAAAAAATAATTATGAATTAATATTTAAAATAGAATTATCTAAATTTTTTAAAGAAGTATGAAGATTAAGAACAATCAAGATAAGTGGTCTATCGGATTGTCCATAGCTCGGCATACGGTCCTCGCCAATGATTATAATAGTTAGTATGATATGATTATGATCCTATTACGGGTATAAGATGACTATAGCACGAATATCTGCGAGTAAAATTTTGAAACATGACATGAATATATGATAAGAATGATTTATAAATCATATTTATGAAATTTCATGATTTACGCATGCATGATTGATTTATGACTTATTTTATATTATATTCTATGAAATATTTTATTTGCAATATCTGCTATTTTCTAAAAATTATATTATCATGGAAAAATTTATGCTTGAACCGATAAGAAAGCATAGGTTTTACTTATTGGACCAATATAGCTCATACCCTTTTCTTTTTCTTTTATAGAGAATTAATGTTAGGATTGATGACAGATTCAGGCTTGGGGGTTCTACATAGAAGGTTTGAAAATTTTGTAATTGAACTTAGTCTGATCATGAACTTATAGTTGTTTATTTATGATTTTGAGATATGAGTTTGATTTTGATTATGGATTTAGATACTCTGAATCAATTTTGGTTTGATTATTTGATGAATAATGAAATTAAATCTTTATTTATATTTTAATTATGATGGATTTTAACTGATTATGATCAATAGGCTTCGTGTTATCGAGGGTAGTACCCTTTGATAGCACGGCCATATTATGTCCCAAAATTGGTGCGTGACATGCTAGCGCAGGGCCTTCCATCTCTTATTGCTGGAGATTTCAACTGTATAGTTAGGCCGTCTGAGAAGATAGGGGGTAGGCAGTTTGCCGATGGTATTGACTCTAGAGAATTTAAGAACTTCATTGATGACTCTGGTCTCATTGACCTTGGCTACATCGGGCCTAGGTTCACTTGGTATAACAAACGGCTTGGAGCAGCCAGGGTTTGGGAGAGGATTGATCAAGCGATGGCCTCCACCACCTGACCCTTGTGTTTCTTGGGACACCACATGCAGCATCTCCCGAGGATTGCTTTGGACCACTGTCCATTGCTGATTATGACTAATGGCTTGTACTTTCCCAAAGCTCCGTTCAAGTTCAAAAAGAACTAGACATTTTACCCAAGAGCTTGGGACTTGATCAGGGACATGTGGAGGATGCCGGTTCAACGTGATGTGAGATATCTGGTGACTAGGAGATTGGAGTTGGCATGGTGCAAGCTCACCCAATGGAGTTGTCTAGAGGTTGGTTATGTATTCAGATGAATTAAAGAGCTGGAGGCAGACATCTCAAAGTTATAGATGAGAGAAGATCGGGTGGGGGGTCTCCAAGAGCATGACCTAAGGTTGCTCTAGCACAGACTATCTACCCACCACTTCCTATTGAGACAGTAGGAGATGATGTGGAGGCAAAGGTCCAAGGTTCAGTGGATCAAGGAGGGTGATCAGAATACTATATTTTTCCATCAATCGATGATGATCCGGAGGGCGGCCAACCATAATAGACAATTAAGGGAGGAGGATGGCAGAGTTGTGGAGGAGAGTGAGGAGATTAGGAGATGAATATTTCAGTTCTTCAGCTCTTGCTGGACTGCTATCCTAGGTGGTGAGGATCCCCCAGAGGTCTCAGCCAATGACGTGGATCTTCGATCAGGAGAATGAGGCCTTGGCTTGTCTGGTGTCTATTAAGAAGGTACAAAGGGTCCTCTGATCTCTTGGGTGAAGAAAAAATCCTATTTTCCGCCATAAGATCATTCAAATCTGATTGGATCTAAAGGGATATTTCAAAAAAAATTTAAAAATTCTAATCGGATCTAAGATATCTTAGATCTAATCCTATAGATCTAATATTAAAATTTAAAAAAATTAAAATTAAATCAAATTTAATTTTCTTACCTTGGTTGGGTAAGCTGCTTTTATCCTGCTGATAATCTGTTGTCACTCAGGGTTCTGGATGTAGCCATGCAATCGCCTGGCCTCTACCGAAGTTCACTTAGGCAAGATCTGGATGCGCTTTTCTTTTGGATTTGATCTCCAAAAATTAGTTCTAGATCTGATTTGTGAAGCCTTCAAATGAATTTTGAAGACAGCACCCTATCTCTTGATCTAGATCATCTTATCTTAATTTTGTCTCCAGCTTTTCTCAACTTTTAAAGGCTGAAAACTTACCAGATCTGGTGTGGACATGGAAAAGAGAGGAAGGAGCTTTAGATGGGGTGTGGAGGAGGTTTATGGCGGTAGCAATTTGGCGTGGTGATCCAAAGAATAAAAGCCCTAGGGTGCAGGGTCTTTAAATAGACTCCTGCGCCACCTTAGAGTCCTATTTCATCAAGTAATAAAACTGTTTGATTACTTAGGACTCTAGAGCTGATAGCCCACACCAAACACTGATCTCATCAATGTTTTTGTCGCCCAAAACACTTCCAAAGGTGGCAGCATGAAGGGATAAGGAAGAGTCTAAGGCACCAAGGACTCTTCCTTCTAGAATTTGATCCAAATCAAATTTTGCTTTAATCCAATCTATGCACCTCAAAAAATCACCAAATTTGGCTCACTCATAGCATGACTCAAACCCAATCACATGCCCAAAAATTAGAGGAAAAGAGTTCCTAGAGAATTCTCTAGGAGGATCAGATCCTATGACTCTCAATTCTCTCAATTGGGTCAACTATTGACCTTAGTCTAATTGCATTTCAGAATGGATTTATTTCTAGAATTAATCTAACCTGGACAAATTCCAGCTAGATGAAAATAAACTCATTCACAATCCAGGGATGAGTCAAATCAAATTTGACTCAATCGAGATAGATCAAAAAAACTAAAGAAGAAGAATGTCAAGCTCAATCGTGTGCTAGCATGATTCCTTAAACATGATTGGATCTAATCCAAATCAATCGAAATGAGTTAGCCAAATTGATCACATTCAGATCTAAATCCTTATTTTTTATGATTCAGTTAGATTCAGTTTCATATGATAATGAGACATGTCATGATCTCCATCATCAACATCATTGAAATAACTTTCGATGGACCAGAATTTTTCTGATTCATACAATTAGAATGATTGATCATCAAGATTATTTTAATTACTTCCAAAATTTACTAATGACATCTAGTAGTATATGGTGACAATCTATCAGAATTGAAAGCGAACCTCTCAGTATAGCTACCTATGTGATTGAGTTTTTCTATCTTGAGCCCCGACAAGATTAGGGTCAAGGTGAACTCGTTAAATCCAACATCCATCATATGAATTGATCATTCGATTCAAGTTTGATGTGAAAATCTAATAGAACTCTTTCCATCATCTTCACATTGCCATGGCCATGAACTTATGAACTCAATCTTATGATCATCATAGGGCTACTCCTCATCTACCAAGGTAGATAGATTCCCTATTGGTGCAATCCAATTTCTATAATGAATATGCTATAGCCAACATACACCTCAGAATTTCGAATGGCTAGGAGATCGAGTCATGGTATAGTCAAATTATAACACCCCTATGATAAAATATCGATGCACCTCATATCAAAGAACCAGACACACCACTGTAGTATCAAGTCAGTCATCGACGAGAAGATAGACTCTCTTATGACTGCTTGAGATGATCACACTCAATGTCCATTCTCTAATGAGTATTTGTACTCTCATTCTGGTGTCTCCACACCATAGACTCAAGACTCATCTATCCTAAGAAAGTGATCGTATATCAACCTTCCGGATCGATCACCATCCTTGTGATGATCCCACGGTCATGAACAATTTATAAGTTAATTATAAAAATTCATGTCTTAAATTTTTAACTTTTAAAAATATGAATTATCATTACTATTAACTTAAAGGATATATCATAAATACCTTAAATATACACTATGATAGAAAATAATTTTTTTATTAATTTATAGTCAAAATTATAAAATTATTCTTAGAAGTGTATTACAAGTATTAGCCAATTTGGCTTCTAGGGCACACATCTAATAAACTTTTACTTGACCTAAAGTCAATTAGCTATAAATCTAAGTCTCATCTTCTCAAGGTGGGCTTCGATCTTCTGCTGTCCCAACAGCTTCGTTAGTGAGTCTATCGCATTATCTACAGTGTTGATTCTCTTGACCTCGACATATCCCTTTTTGAGATAATTATGAATGTGGTAGAATCACCACTCGATGTGCTTGGATTTCTTATTAGACCTCAGCTCCTTAGCTAGGACTATGGTGCCATTATTATCACAGTACAGAGGGATGGCATTCGATGGCATCACTCCAAGCTTTGTGGAGAACTTCTTGTACCAAAATGCCTCCTTCGTAGCTTCCGACGTAGTGATGTATTTTGCTTTCATGATGGAGTCTGTCTGCTTGGAACTCTTCCAACTAACAGTACTACCATTGCATATAAATAGACTTCTAGATATCAATTTTTGATCATCTATGTCAGACATAAAATTCGAGTCTGTATATTCCTAGATCTGGAGTTCTCCATTACCAAAGATTAGAAACATATCCTTAGTTCTTCTCAAGTATTTAAGGATACATTTCATAGAAGTTTAGTATTCTTCACCTAGATTCGATTGATACCTGCTTGTGATACTCACAGCATGAGCAATATCAGATCGTGTATATAACATGACATACATGAAGCTCTCTATTGTCGAAGCATAAGGAATCTTGCTCATGCATTCAATCTCCTCAGATGTGCTAGGGCATATCTTCTTGGAGAGATGAATGCCATGTCTAAAGAATACTAAACCTCTTTTAGAGTTTTTCATGCTAAACCTCTTTAGCACCTCCTCTATGTACATCTTCTATAAAAGTCCTAGCATCATATTCAGTCTATCTCTATAGATCTTTATTTTTAAAATAAATGATGCTTCTCCTAGATTTTTCATAGAGAACTTCTTTGATAACCATATTTTGATCGTGGTCAACATGAAAATATCATTCCTAATTAGGAGGATGTTATTCACGTACAATATGAAAAAGATAACAGCACTCCCACTGATCTTTTTGAACACACATGGCTCCTCCTTATTTTTGATGAAACTAAATAATTTGATCACATTATTAAAATGAGCATTCTAGCTCCAAGATGCTTGCTTAAGTCCATATATGAATCTTTATGGCTTGCATATATTGTGATCACCATTACTAGATGTGAAACCAAGAGGTTGTTCCATATAGATATCTTTCTTAAGATATTCATTTAAGAATATCATTTTCACGTCCATCTATCATATTTTATAATCAAAATAGGCTACAACAATAAGCAATGTGCGGATGAATTTGAGCATGGCTACTAGCGAAAAAATATTCTGATAGTCAATGTCCTTGCACCGATTATACCCTTTCGCTACAAGCCTTGCTTTAAATATCTCTACATTTCTATCGGCACCTATCTTTCTCTTGTAGATTTATTTACATCCAATAGCTACTATGCCTTCAGGTGAATCTACCAAGATTCAGACTTGATTTAAGTGTATTAAGTCAATTGCTAACCTCATTGCCTCTAACCATTTTTCGAAGTCGATATCTGATATCGTCTCGTCATAGGTCTTGGGATCATCATCATGAATCTTATTTTTTGTGAGAAACATTTTCTCTACATCCTATGAAAATGAATCTAAGTACCTTTTAGGAGGATAAGAAATCCTAGTTGATTTTTGAGGTAGAGGAGGTAGCATTTGGATTGGCTTAATCTGATTGGGTTCTAGAGGTTCTTTAGCTCATTGTTGATCGGAGATCTCCTCTAGCTTGATCTATCTCCCGATGCCACCATCTTGAATAAATTATTTTTTTAAAAAAAAAGCATGTCGACTCATAATCACATTATGGTTTTCTAAAAGATAAAAATAATATCCTAACGACTCTATAGGATATCCAATAAATCAAGTTCTAAAGGATCTAGACTCTAACTTATCCGTCTGTTGTTTCTTAATATGGGCCAAACAATTCTAAATTTTGAGGTGACTCAGACTTGATTTCTTACCATGTCATATCTCATACGGTATAATAGAAATGATTTTAGAGAGAATCCTATTCAATAAATATATTGCGGTCATTAGACTATGTCTCCAAAAAAAATTAGGAAGGTCCGTGAAGCTCATCATAGATCGAACCATATCTAATGAGGTCCGATTTTTCAATTCTGAAACTCCATTGAGTTGAGATATTTCAAGTGAAGTCCATTATGAGACTATGCCATTTTCTTTGAGATAGTTTAAGAATTTTCCACTAAGATATTCATCTTCTCGATCTGATCGAAGAATCTTAATCAATTTTTCTATTTATTTTTCTACTTCGAGTCTAAATTTTTTGAACTTTTCAAAGGCTTCAAACTTATGTCGCATCAAATATACATATCCATACCAAGGTAAATCATCGATAAAGATGATGAAATAGATATAATTATCTCTGACTGACACATCAAATGGGCCGCACATATCTATGTGTACCAAGGTAAGTAGATTTATGGCCCTTTCCCCATGTTCTATAAAAAAAGTTTGGTCATTTTGCCATGAAGACATGATTCACAAATCGAATATGACTCGAAAGTCAATGAACTCAATAGACTGGATTTCTTCAATTTGTTAATCCTGTCTTGAGCTATATGATCTAGACTAAGGTACCAAAGATACCTATCATTTAGACTATCCCTAGATCGTTTTAATCCTATGGTATTCATATTTTGCTCGATATTGAAAACAAAAACATCAATATGTAACTGATAGAGATCATTTATAAGAAAATTACTTATAATTTTATTTTTTTTAAAAGAAATATTATAATGGTTCTTAAGAAAACTAATTACATAGTCTTTCTGTGTTAAACATGAAATAGAAATCAAATTTCTGTTTGTTGTAGGTACATAAAAATAGTTCCTAAGTACTAAATCTAATTCTAATGGTAGTCGAAGAGAATAGGTTCCCACGGCCATAGCAACAACTCTTGCTTTATTTTCGATGCATAGGATCATCTCACCATCCCTCAGCCTCCTGCTCTCCTCAAGATCCTGTATAGAAGTGCATAAGTAAGCACTCAAACCAGAGTCAAGCATCTAACTAAATGCAGAAGAAATTGTAAGGTTAGATTCTATAACGAGCATACCTCCAGAAGAACCTACCTCCTTCTTATTCTTTAGGCTGGCCAAGTATAAAGGATAGTTCTGCTTTCAATGGCCGTCGGTATTGCAATAAAAATATTTTTCTTTATCTGCGGCCTTCTTCTTCGGCTCTCCCTTCTTCTTTTTCTCTTCATTTATCTTCTGCTTCTTTGCATACTTCTTCTTCTTTCCAAAAAACTTTCTTTTGAAGAAAGTCCGCTCTATAATAAATACTGAGCTCTTTGAATCTTTTAAAGAAAGCTTAGTAGTAACCAGCATGTTCATTAATTTAACTAAAATATATTGCAGCTTATGCATATAAAAGTTTATGATGAACTACCCATATATATCAGTAAAGGATTGCAAGATCACATTAATTTGCAAGTCCCTATATAGCTTGACACCGAGCTTCTCAAGCTATTCTAAGTCCTTGATCATCATCAGATAATGATCTTGGACTGACTGTCCATCATACATTTGAGCCTTAAATAGTCTCTTTATAACTTGATATTTGGCTACGCGACTCTTCTCACTAAATAACTCTTGTAGGTGAGCCAACATTTGGTGAGCAGTCTTGATGTCCTTATGTTGATGCTGAAGCTCATCAGACATCAAGCCCAATATGTAATACCTAGCTTTATTATCTTCATCCATCCATTTTTTTAGAGATATTCTTTATTCAGCGAATGAACGGACTGATAAGATGGGGGGTCTTGATCCAATACATGAGTCAGCCTTTTAGAATCTAAAATAATTTTATAGTTTTGGAGCCAATCCTTATAATTGGGTCCGATCAGTCTATGAGTATCCAGGATATGGGCTAGTGGGTTGAATGTAGATATTTTTTTATAGAGAGTCAAAATTTTTAGTTAGATTTTGTAATTAGACTTGATCTATTTATTTAAAAATTTTATTTTTAAATAAATTTGACTTTCACTATTTTTTCAAATCCCTACACTTTCTTGACAGATATGCGAAAATCTCCATGATTAATTGATTTCTAGTAGATGGTGCAGTCCCATCAATTGGCTCACCATCTTATCCAATAATTATTGATGATGGGTCAATCGATGAGTGGACAACTCTTGTCCAATGATTCTCTAATTATAGTGCATCCAAACATGATCCCTAATTCATGGAGCTTACCATGCTCAAAATATTACTCCACTTCTTAGTTAAGTCAGACCATCATTTGCATGAATTAGATTTCTGATTGGATTTCTCATCATATCCAAAATATTGAGGCCAACTCATCCTCCAACCCATAGCATCCAATGCCTAATAAATATGGTTGCATCTTTTTAGTGCAACTGAATCACTATAACCAGCCGAGAATAATCAATTCCGAGAAGGATCTGTACATCTACAATGGTGGAAGACCTATGACTTAATATTTTCTTAAAAAAATTTGATTTAGATCTTTTTAAACTTGACTTAACTTTAGTCATAACAATTATGACTAATCTAGTGGCATGGATTAGCTCAAATGTTAGCCACCTCTAATCAGAACTGGATCGATATAAATGGCCAGATAAGTGAGATTAGTGAAAGGGATATATCATTAACTCGATAAGAATGTATTCAGATCAAGTAGCTCCTAATTAAAAATCAGTTGATCATATCTACCAGACTTATCTTAGATATCAAATTATCAAACCAGAATCAATCGGTTAGCCTATAATGTAGGCTCGAATCATAGAGCTAAATTAGATTTTGACTTGATCGACCACATATTACTATGAGTCAACCTTGACTCAGACTTAATCCTATTGGGCTGATCAATTCTAAGCACTCTTAATCCTGCCTAACCAACTCTTAATTCGGTTTGATCAACTGCTAGATCTAATTGAGCTATCCAAGTTCTAACCCAATTTTATGAAGGTATCTTAGATGTAAAAATTTATAATTTTTAGATCTAATTGATTTCATAATTTTAATTCTTAACTAAGTTTGGATTCATGAACAAAATATGTATCAAAATCCAAAGATTTTAGGATATAGAATTTTATAGAAAAGTAAGTTCTAATTTTAATTAAGGACGAATGCGCAGTACCCCAACATGCCATAAGAACATCCCATCAAATGGGAGGAGAGTATTTTTAAATCCTACTTTGCTCTTATGATTGGACGGCCAAGGAAAATGCTTTAATCAGAAATTTAATTTCTACTACAAAACTACATAAATCTAAATCATATATCGCATATATAATTAATGATCTAATCTATACATGCTTTGTATATATCTCATGTATTAAATTTAATCTGCATATGCATGTTTTCAGATCTGATTTCTTATATAACATCTAAAAAATAAAATTTTAATTGAACACATCATATAAAATTTTATTCTAGACTATAGATAGAATAATTTCATAAAGCTAGTCTAGACATGCATAAGATACATCTCATATATTAAATTAAATTTTAATCTACTATTTTTCAGATCTGATTATAACTCTTATAACATCTAAAAATATTAATTTAAATAATAATTCTAATAATCATATCAAAAGATAATTATTCTAAACTATACATAGAACTATTCTACAACCTAATTTAGTCATGCATCTCATACATCAGCATATATAATTAATTTTTAATTAATCTTATGATTTTAGATCTAATCACATCTAATATGATATTTAAAATTACTAATATTAGATCAAAATAAAAATAAAAATAAGATCAAAACTTAATTTAAAGAACTGCAAACATAGCTTTGATACCAGTTGAAGAAAAAATCTTATTTTCCACCACATAATCATTTAGATCTGATTGGATCTAAAGAGATATTTCAATTTTTTAAAAAAAATTTTAATCAAATTTAAGATATTTTAGATCTGATTCTGTAGATCTAATATTAAAACTAAAATATTAAAATTAAATCAAATTTAATTTTCTTACCTTTGTTGGGTAAACTGTTTTTATCCTACCGATGATCTATTGTCACCTAAAATTTTGGATATAGCCATGCAATTGCCTGACCTCTACCAGAGTCCACTGAAGCAGAATCTGGATGCACTCTCCTTCTAGATTTGATCTTCAAAAAATTAAATCTGGATCTGGTTTGTGAAGACTTCAAACAAATTTTGAAGGCAGCATCCTATCTCTTGATCTAGAACGCTCTGTCTTGATTTTGTCTTCAGCTTTTCTCAACTTTAGATGGTTAAAACCTCACCAGATCTAGTATGGATGTGGAGAAGAGAGGGAGGAGCTTTAGATAGGGCATGGAGGAGGTTTATGGCAGTAGCAATTTGGCATGGTGATCCAAAGAATGAATGCCCTAGGGTGTAGGGTCTTTGAATAGACTCCTGCGCCACCTTAAAGTCTCATTTCATCAAGCAATCAAATTGTTTGATTGCTTAGGACTCTAGAGCTGATAGCCCACACCAAACACTGATCTCATCAGTGTTTTTGTCACCCAAAACACTTCCAAAGGTGGTGGCATGAAGGGATAAGGAAGAGTCCAAGGCGCCAAAGACTCTTCCTTCTAGAATTTGATCCAAATCAAATTCTGCTTTAACCCAATCTAGGCGCTTCCAAAAATCACCACATTTGGCTCACTCATAGCATGACTCAAGCCCAATCATATGTCCAAAAATTAGAGGAAAAGAGTTTCTAGAGAATTCTTTAGGAGGCTCAGATCCTATGACCCTCAATTCTCTCAATTGGGTCAACTATTGACCTTAGTTTAATTATATTTCAGAATGGATTTATTTCTAGAATTAATCTGTCCTAGACAAATTTCAGCCGGATGAAAATAAATCCATTCATAATCTAGGGATGAGTCAAATCAAATTTGACTCAATCAAGATGGATCAGAAAAACTAAATAAGGAGAATGTCATGCTCAATTGTATGCTAGCACGATTTTTTTGAATCTAATTGGATCTAATCTAAATTAATTAAATTGAGTTAGCCAATTTATCATATCCAAATCTAAACCCTTATTTGTGTGATCCAATTAGATTTAGTTCTATATGATAATGAGACATGTCATGATCTCCATCATCGATATTATCTAAATATCTTTTGATTGACCAAATTTTTTTTGATTCATATAATTAGAATGATCGATCATCAAGATCATTCTAATTGCTCCCAAAATCTACTAGTGATACCTACCAGTATATGATGATAATCCATCAAAATTGAAAGTGAACCTCTTGGTGCAACTACCTATGTGATTGAGTTCTTCTATCTTGAGCCCTAACAGGATTAGGATTAAGGTAAACTCGTCAAACCTAACATCCATCATATGAATTGATCATTCGATTTGAGTCTAATGTGAAAACCTAATAGAAACTCTTTCTATCATCTTCACACTGCCATGGTCATGGGCTTATAGACTCAATCTCATGATCGTCATAGGGCTACTCCTCATCTACCAAGAGAGATAGATCTCCTATTGGTGCAATCCAATTTCTACAATGAATATGCTATACCCAACATACACCTCAGAATTTCGAATGGCTAGGAGACCAAGTCATGATATAGTCAAACTATAACACCCTCAAGGTGAACTATTGGTATACCTCAGGTTAAAAAATCAGACACACCATTGTGACATCAAATCAATCATCAATGAGAAGATAGACTCTCTTATGACTGCTTGAGGTGGTCACGCTCAGTGCCCTCGTTCTCTAATAAGTATCTGTATTCTCACTCCAGTGTCTCTACACTATAGACTCAAGACTCATCTATCCTTCGTACACTAATCTTTCAGATCGATTATCATCCTTGTGATGATCCTACGGTCAGGAGTAATTTATGAGTTAATTATGAAAATTCATGTCTTAAATTTTTAACTCTTAAAAATATGAATTATTATTACTATTAACTCAAAGAATGTATCATAGATACTTTAAATATATATTATGATAAAAAATAATTTTTATATTAATTTATAGTCAAAATTATAAAATTATTCTTAGAAGTGTATTACAAGTATTAACCAATCTGACTTCTAGGGCACACATCTAATATCGGATAGGATAAAATTTTTATTAAAAATTATGTTCCAAAGCCAATCATCAGTATGTTGATGGTTGAGATATTATAATTAATTTATTAATTAATAAAAAATATTTTGGCATCTTTTTTCATCATAAGTTTACATCTTCTAATGAACTCCATTGTTGTGTTGAAGTTCTTAAGACTATTTAGTTTCGATAAAGAGAGAATTTATTGATTAGTCCTTAACTTTGTTCACAACCAAATGATAGGCTGTTAATTAGGACGACAGCATCTATCGAGCATAGATTGCTATATGCCATATAGGTTGGTTGTCCTCTTAATCAAGGTGTGTGGAGACACTGGTATGGCATATAGATGAGATATATGGGTACATCATCATTGAACGTGATCAACTCTAGAGTATTCTACTATTGAGAATATCTCTGAAGGGATATAGGTATAAGTATCTCTTAGATCTGAGATCACCTTAGTGACTTGCAAGCAACTCACTGTACTCTGGTACCGGACTAATTAAATTTCTAATTTAGTAATGAAAGGCTTCTCGGCACAGTCAAGTACTTACAAAGTTGGAGTATGATCAAGATAGAATTAACCACTCTAAGAGTTGGAGAAGAATGCATCACTGTATTTCAATATAGCAAAATCTTGGCCAAGATAATCCATCAGATGTATTTGGTATTTTGAAATACAATGTGGACAACCTAATCAAAGTTGACAATTGAACTCTGATGTATTCTACGAGCATTACGGTCAAGAAAATGAATTATATGAAAACTATATCCGCATGGATTCTAAGGATGGTGTTCTATACCTTCAACCTATTCGACCATCGGATATCATTGCTAGATGATCACTTCGATTGGTACAGAAATTTATTTCTATACTACTGGCTTAGGTTCGGACCTATGAAGTCACATATATTAGAGCTTATAATCTGATCGGATGGTTGATCAATGATTAAGAATCGTTCTAGGGTTAAACAATCAATACGATTGGTGTTTAACCTAATGCAAGTATTGCAGAAGGATCGATTAGCAATTGAATTGCTAATTGAATTAATTTGATTAAGCCAATAGATAAAAATTAAGTCTAATTAAATATAATTTAATTAAATTTAGTTTGGACTTGATTGAATCAAGTTCAATTAGTTTATTGGATAAGCCAAGTGCAAGAAAGAACTAGTCATAGTCTAACTAGGACTCGGATTAACCTAATTTTTTAATTTAATTAGAAAATAAATTAAAATTAAATCTAATTTAATCTAATTTAATTAAATTTTTAAATAAGTTAGGATCTTATTTAATTAAGTTGGTTTAATCTTAATTTTATTTGGTTAAAAGATCTTATTTAATCAAGTCAAAATAGGAGTCCTAGTATGACTAGGACTCCCTATCTCCTTGCGCCACCTTGGTCCCAACGCCCTCCATACCTATTTTTTAGATATTTTTCATGAAATTTTTTTTTTTTTTTAATTTTCATGCCTCCTCTCTCCCTCCAAGTCATATTTGAAAGTTAGGTGGAAGACCAAGTCAAAGAAAGAATTGGTTTTGCTTAGGATTCCATGAGATAGAATTTTTGTTGACCAAAACATCTTCCCTTAAGTATCACCCCCTCTTTTAATTAATTCTTCTCTTATTCCATAAAAATAATCTCTTTTTTTGTATGCCCTCTTTTGCTGATTCATGCCAAAAATTATGGAGAAGGCACCCAAGAGTTGGATGCCCCAACAACCTCTCATGTTTGAATATTCCTAGTCTAGAAATTAGATTTAACTTAAACTCTTCTTTTTTCTTATTTATTGGATGAATTTTATTCTAATTTTTTCAAAAAATATAGAGATTTGGGAAAAGTTTGGGGTGTGCAAAAATCAAAGAAAGAGGGTCCTTGGGCATCGGGGTTCCATAGGCACCAAAATAGGTGTCTAGGTGAGAGAAAAGAGAAGAAGAAGAGGGTCTTCTTCTAGGGCTATTTTATTTTTAATCTCTCCTCCTTTCTTTTGAATTTTTTTAAGAGAGTCTCAGATCAGCAAACTCTCATCTTTCTTCTCATATTTTGGAGAGTCCAAATTTCAAAGAAGGAAGCATTGGATCGACCGTCGAAGAAGGATCAGCATAATACTAGCATGCTGTGCAGATTTCCTGCATTGGACTTCAGATCAAAGATCGTAGGCTCGTGTGAACGACTCCTAGAGGTTGGATGCGTGTGCGGCTCATGACTTCATCCTTAAGTCTGGATCAGTAAGTTAGAATATCTAAACTTGCTTAAATAATATATCTGATCTATAAACTTCATACCTGCATTTGATGTAGTGTAGATCTAGGTTGATTTGATCAATCTTTTTTTTTATTTAATTTTAATTTTTAATTTAATATCATGTCTTAATCATGTAATAGATCTGAGATCTAGATGTTTACATGGCTATTTAAATAAATTTTAGATTTATTTAAGTCTTCTGCTGCAAGATTTTGAAAAAGTTTCAATATCTACCTATGAAATTCTAGATCTGGTTCCTTCAGTTTCTAGGCCTAATAGATTTTTGTTGCTCTTCTTTAGGTGGTACCAGCCCATTATTGGCGTGGAGGTTGCTGAGGCTATGTAGGTGGTGTTTGATTCTAGGGACATCCTGGAGGACTAGAAGAAAACACTAATCACTCTCATTTCGAAGAGATCTGATGCATTTCAGGCCGATCAGTCTATGCGCAATGCTCTACAAAGTATGTGCAAAAATCTTGGTCAGACGTCTAAAGCCAATGATTCCTCATCTGATCAGTCTAGAGCAAGGTGCTTTTATTGGAGGGCATTACATTACCAATAATGTCTTGCTCACTCAGGAGTTCATGCATGATTTATAGCATGCACCCACCCACTAGAGCTTGATGGCGATCAAGCTGGACATGGAGTGTGCCTATAACCAGATGAGCTAGTCATTCCTATGCTAAACAATCCTCGACCTTGGCTCCTGTGGTAGATAGATTTTCTGGATTATGGACTGTATGAAAATTTTGAGCTTTACCATCCTGATCAACAGTGCTCCAACGAACTTCTTTTAATCGACTGATAGTCTATGCCAATGGTGTCCTCTCTCTTCCTACTTGTTTATTCTATATGCTGATGCCCCCTCTCGCTCTCTCCAAGGGATAGTCCAGTAGATGGAGCTTGAGTCCTACTGGCCTGTCCTGAAAGGTTGCCTTTGTTATACCTTCTTTTTGCAGATGACTACCTGCTCATTAGTCGGGCCTCACCATAAAATGCGAGATACTTTGCGACCATTGTGGAGGCCTATTGCATGGCATCTGGCTAGTTGGTGAACCTTCACAAATAAATGATCACCTTCAATCTGAGGACTCAGACCTAGGTGAAGCAGATGATCCATGAGAGACTAGGAATCCTTAAGCAAGTGGGGCCCCTCACCTATTTAGGGGTTCTCATCATGGGGTGGAGGCTTCGAAGGGCTAAGTGCAGACTGATGGAGCAGAGGATCCAAAAGCATCTTGATGATTGGCAGGCTAATACCCTTTCCATGATGGGGAGGACTATCTTGGTTAGATCGGTGCTAAGCTCCATCCCGATCTATCTCTTGGCGAACATAATGGTGCTATGCTCTACACTTAAGAGTCTTGAGCAGAAGTTCTATAATTTCTTGTGGGGCTCTCGGTAGGGGGCAGGGGTGTTCATTTACTATCCTAGGATGTGGTGTGCCAGCCAGTGCATGATGGGGGCCTCGAGATCTAGTCTCTACTAGTTAGGAGGGAAGCCATTTTCTCCAGACATGCAACCAGATTTCTCACACAGTTTAATTATTTATGGAGCTATATGATGAGGGCTCAGTATGGCGACTAGAGCCAGGGGTCCCAGATCCGGAGTTAGTTGGTTGCTCCGCTTAGAGAGAGATTTATGCTAATGCCCCTACTGTGATGGCCCAGATCAGGTGGTTGATTGGTGATGGTGCTTTAGTTGATGTGAGCCAGAAGGCTTGGATATCCAGTTTACTGCTCTCTCGAAGGCCGACCTTTGTCAACATTGAGGTGGACGACCATTTGCGGGTCTGCGACTTGATCATTGATGAGGGTAGGTGCTGGAGGAGATAGTTGGTCACCCATCTATTTGGAGGATAGTTTGTTGATAGGATTCTCGCTATCCAATTCCTATCTATCATGGTCATGATGTGAGGATGTTGGGGCGATCATGCCGATCTATAGTGCCGACTAAGGACCTTGCCAATTTGTACAGATCTATGCCACTGAGGAGGATCGACGCGGCATGTATTTAGAGGGTTAAGGCTCACCATAAGGTTAGACTCTTTCTCTCAAAAGTCGCATAGAATAGACTTTCGACACGCACTCTTCTCAAAGATTGAGGTATGGAGATTCTGCCCAACTACCCCATTTACAGCTTGGAGGACGAGTCCATGGAGCACGCCCTCCTTCACTATCTTAGAGCAGACTTGATCTGAAGGATGACGGGTAGCCAGCCGTGGGGTGCGAGCACTGGCCCCTGGCTTCCTCCCTTTCTGGAGGCTATTTGGCAGTGCTTATGATGGGCCATCTGGAGCTTGTCGGCTGGTGTATATTTCCTATCAGATCTAGTTATTCCAAAATAGCCTTATTTTTTATGCCGAGATTATGCCTGCTAGGTGCTTTCTGGAGAGAGCTTGTTGCTTAGCTACCGAGTATCGCCACTTCGACTTTGCTGGTTTGACCTTAGCTAACCCGAGTTTCTGGGACTCCCTAGCTATGACTGCAGCATCTCAGAGTACTTTGTTCGTTTCTTGAGAGCTCCCATCCTTTGAATTTGTTAAGGTCAACTTTGATGGCAGCATCAGGGATGGCAAAGGTGGCTTGGATTTTATTATTCAGGACTCAGATTTGAGAATGCTGGCTGCAGGGGGCTCACTACTTTATAAGACATCCGTGCTCGATGCTGAGCTTCGTGCTGCATGGACTGATGTCATCTATATGATCTGAGAGCTGCAGGCATGGAGGATCATCATTGAGAAGGATTCTTTAATGGTTATTGATTGGATCTAGGAGGGGACCAAGCACCATGAGGCCCACCTGCTCCTCAATGACATCTAGAGGGCCACTAGCGAGTGTATTGCAGTGTCTAGCTAGCATGTATTTTGGAAGGCCAATAGTGTGGCGGACTAGGTGGCATTCTTTGTTGCTAAGCATACTGGGGACTGAAAATGGCGCCAGGGCAACGATTACTAGTGGACCCTGAGGATATTCTTTTTTCTGATTTTTTGGGCTTTTCTTAGACTAGACGAGTCTGAACACCCACTTATACCCAAAAAAAAAAAAGATTTATATCAGATTTAAAGAACTCTACACCTTCTTAGAATTGACATGGAAGAAGGCCAATGCTTGCAAATTTCGGTATGGTGCAAGGACCGAACATAAAATTCCAATAAAATTCATTTGGTTAGTGGGATTTTTTTTCAAAAAATATATTTTTTTTATTTTTATAAAATATAAATTTTAATATATTTAGTTGACCATGAAAAAATAGTTTATTTCAAATAACTTATGTTTAGTTGAAATTTTTTTAAAAAAATTATGTAAAATATATATTATACTCTTAATAGATATAGGATCACATCTTTCTACTCTCCAACTTTATATACATAATATATTAATATAAATATAATATTAATATTAAATCATAAGAATTTATTATTTTAATATAATATTAATATATATTATATAATATTATATTATATAAATATAAATATTAAAAATATATTATTATTTAGTATTTTATCTTAACCATTCATTAATATTTTATAGAATTTTAGTTATCGATCTACAAAGAATATTTTTGAAAAGTAAAAAGAGCTATCAATTACCATTTCATGAGAGGATTTCTACTTTTTATGAAACGTGAGAAGTGTCTTCTAACGACAAGAGTTTTTTTCTATTTTTCCTTCTCTTAAAACTCTAATTAAATAAGAGAACTCTTTTATACTTCTCAAAAATTATCTTTTTTTCCTCCACTTCCTATGAACCAAACAAGTCTCAAAGTCAAGTTTGTCACCCATCAACAATATGCGTCCAACCTAATAATGACACGAGCCATATCTATAAGGATGAAAGCTACCAATAAGCATTTGCCAAATGGACCTCAAATCGGATGGTGGTCCACTGAGGTTGTTGAAGGGACATGGAGGCCTCCGTGGTTCCATGTTGTTCAATAAGCCATTTAATAGAGAGATAAAGAAAGAGAGATGGAGCAAGGATACTAGAGAGAGAAGCAGTCAGTGAAGAGACCATCAGATGGCTATCATAGCCATCGGGCAGCAAAAAAAGCATGAACAACGAAGCTGCAGCCACAAAATAGAGATGATCGTTCTTCTTCATCGCATTTTAATAGTAAAGCCGCAATAGATATTTCAAAAATTTTCTAAAAAATCTAAATAAAGTCGGCACATCCATTGCCGGCTTTAACGTGATAGGAGTTTTTTTAAAAAAAACCCCATGGAATGGTCACTCCCATTTTACACGCGTGGAGCCATAGACCATAATTTCATCAGAAGCCCTCTAATAGAAAAAATTATTAAATAAACTCATTCTTCCATAGGCAAATTCAATAAAAATTGCACACATCTTGATTCTTCATTAATTACTAATCATGGTGAATCATGATTTGTTGTAAGGTGAAAAGGAGCCAATCAAAATTTATATTTACTTAGCCTATGGTAGAATGAGTCTATCCAATAATTTTAATTTTTTTTTCTAGTAGCCTTTCTGATGGCTTTCCCTCTCTTCTTATCCTTCTCTCCCTCTTCTCTCTGGATTGAGATTTGAAGCTTTGATGGCCCTATGATTGCATTCGCTTCATGGCCCATCTAGGGTCACCACCGATGTACTCTCCAATGACCCTCTCCTCTCTATCTCTCTCTCTTTTCCTTCTATCCGATTCCTTTCTTCACTACTGTGTTGATTCATACCGATCCAATCAAGTATGGATCCATACCAACTCATACTGCTAGCTGATTAGCATGAGTCCAATCCTGATTTTGCGGACCTTGCGACCAAGGAGACAGAAAGCCAAATCACGTGGCATGAGATCTAGCGAGCGTAGACCTCCGTTTCAATTATTTGACCGTGACAGATGCATCAGAATCTAAAAGCCACAACCCGCCAGTCCACTAACCATCCATCTTATCACCGCCTAATGGGCTCTCTGGGAACAAAAACGATAACAGAGGAACAATATGAAAGATTCATCTGGAGATATCTGAAACTATATTACTGCTGTTATTATGGACTTAAGCAAAACATAAATTAAGCAACTGTCCGAATCAAATAATGACATGCATCAACGTCCTGAATCTCAATTGCAAATGAAACGAGCAAACAATAGAAATAAAAGCAATCCAAATGAAAAAGGCCTAAACGAGTAGTGCACAAAAAAGAATGGCTGCCTTTCATCTATTGGCAACACCTCCTAAACTCTATAGAATGTAACTAACAAAGATATAAAACTGTGTAAATATATAAATATGCTCAAAAGCCCGACTGTTAGAAGCTGAAACTGAAAGCCATGTAGTTGCCGGCCAAAAACAAAGCGAGTACCAGTAGAGTTGTCAAAACCACCCACATCCACGTACGCATCTTTCTCTTACCCTTATTACGAAGGGGCAAGGGAACAGGTGGCATCTTATTATATTGCTTTGCAGCCACCAATGGCCTTGAGGGCCTTTTTGAAGCAGTTACCGATTGGTTGTCAGGTTCTGGAGCATTTACAGGCGGACTACCGTCTGTAGCAGGAGCAGGAGCATGATCTCCGTCACTTTCATTTGATGCGGCTGCAGCTCTCTTTTTCTCCTTCTTTAGTTTCTTCTGCACAACCATGCATGTTACTTTTAGTGACACAATGATGTGAGATGTATCTCAAAAATGCCGAGCACATCCTAACGTCTATTTAGTGAAAAAGGGGGATACATTTGAAGATAAAGATACCATGTGAAATTTTTAAATCTCAAACATACTTGACAGCAGCATAAAACTTGGAAAGGAAAAATACCAGGTCTCTGAGCTCAGCTTCCTTCTGTGCTCGGTATTCAGCTCGGGCTTGGGCCTTCTCAGCTTTCCGCCTCTTCCTTTCCTCAGCCTCCTTGGCTTTGGCCTTCTGTTCCAACCGCAACCGTTCCTTCATCTGAGCTTCAGCCTTTTCCTTTCTCAATTCCTCTTCCTTCCTAGCCAACTCCTCTGCCTTCCTTGCCTGTTCCTCCTCCTCTTTTGTTCGACCATACTCTTTTGGAGCAGCTTCCACTTCTTCTCTGTCAGAAACTGGAGCCATGACAGTTTCTTTTGAGCTAGGCTTGGTAGATTTTTTGGATCTAGAAGATTGATTTCTTTGTGCTGTTTGCAAGGGTGGAAATGACTCCTTTTCTTTAGGAGCAGCCAGTACATCCGACTTTTCTGGTTTTGCTTCTGAAGCTACAACGGCTACCAGCGGGTTATTGTTTGATGAGTTTGAAACAGAGCTTGAGCTTTTTCCTATAGTAGCACGTGGTGCAGGTGGCTCCTCATCTGGGCCAAGCGATCTTCCATCCAATGTCTTCAATCTCCTCAATGTGCTGTTCTTGTTTGATTTGACATACTGCATGCGGAATTCATCATTGTTGTTCCACAGCTCCATAATTTTTTCCACCTGTAAGGCAGAAGAACATTAGGAAATGCTCCATTGCTACTTGTGGATCTGAAGTTAAATAGGCATTCACCTGCTTGCTGCAATGCAACCAAAGACCCTTTCTGTCCCGGGAAGATGCATAGTTTGCTGCAGCTTCCTGGTCATTCTTGTACAGGTAAAAATATTTGCTCTGCACACAGATGCAATAAATCAAAATCACTTGATAATAGGAACATGGAAACCCATAGTAGTTCTTTTTATTTAAAATGGTTATTTATCATATAGTATTCTGAGAAAACACGAGGTTGCATTTTCTACTAGAGTAAGTTCCGCAGCTGAAAGCCAAGCCTACACAGATGAAAAAGGTATGCTTTGTTAACAACAGTTAAAAACTTTCCCCATATAGGAGAACCAAACTGCACCAAATTCATAACGGTATAAAGAATACAACTGTTAAGAAATGACTTCTGGAAATTAAGATCTCAAATTTAGAATGAGAGAGTTGCTTCTTTGACTAGAGATATAAACATAAGTTTTAGCTTTGACTCACAAGTATACCCTTGATAGTTATTGAGCAAAAACAAAATAAAGAAAAACGATGGAAAACAAGATATAAAGAAAAAAATCCAAAAAAAAAAACCAGAGAAACAAAATACATGGCTGATTTTGCACTGAGATGTGAGCTAATGACAAAATTCAAAAATAAAAAATGAAAGTTGAGCTGATAGTGATATACTTGGAGGAAATATCAAATTAGAAATTGCAAATGGGTTCAGAATTTCATGATTCTCATAATCATTGAACCCAAGCTAGCAGATTGGGTTGCAGTGTTATCAACAGGTAACAAATGGTATCAAATCATATGCATGCAGAAGTGTTCCTACAGACACACAAGGTGCACCAGCTGGGCTAATTCAGTCATCTCCCTTTGGATTTCTTCATGCTTCATATGCAACCACACATTCTCTTCTCGCTCTCAGTGTGATGTAGCTTGAAATCAAATGAGGGATAGCAGAACCAACACCTCTCAATTAAATAAGCCACTAAATTTTTTCAGGCCCTGGTACGATACGAAATTCATGTAATCATACTTTATAATTTGTCTTTCCCACTCAACACATCCTAAGATCGTGGACTCATTAAAGTTGTATGGGGACTAATAGATGAGAAACATTTGTATTAAAACAGCAACATGCATCAAAATATCAGCAGGACTTAACAAGATCATGAAATGTCCAAAGAGCCTTCAGTCATCAAATAGTATTCACCATCTCCAGGATCAATCAGTGGACAAGACTATATGGAACCAAAAAGTGTTAGACTATTGACATCTACAGTAAAATTTACCGTAAATTAGAAGGTTCTTGTTCATGGAATTTGATTAGAGTAAAAGGTTTATTTCAAGATTGGTTGTCAACACAGAAACAGAGTATAAGATGGCCTACCCTCCTTAAGCAGATTGATGCAATTAGATGAGCAGAAAACAACTAAACAGTTAACCTTAGATGATAAGCTATCAATTCTAATGCTAGCTGGAATGTTTTCATCGGTGATGTAATCTTGTTATTCGCCTTTGGCCTAGGCTAGCTGGTTTTCTTCTAACACCTCCAAAGCTGTTCAACCACTCATGGTCATCTATATAGCTCCAGTGTCAGATTTGAGATGGAATTCATCCGGAAATCTTCCTGATTTGCTCTATCACATTTTGCAATCACAGAAAGAATAACCTAATTGAAGACAAAGGGTATAAGCAATGAACACCGCATTGGTTGAACACAACTTTGTGAAAAAAAGGTTAAAAAACAACAAATTAAGGGGATGAAGAGGGGAAAAAATAGGAAGAACGAGATAGCATGAGGAAACGAAAAAAAGATGAAAGATGGGGTTGCTGGATGGAAAGGGGGGAGAAAAGAAAAAGAAAAACAAAGGTGAATGTCAGCTGCAAGGAATAAGGAATTCAATGCAGAAGTCTCCGTATATCTGTTATATTGCACCAAATAATTAGACAGTCATTGTTTAAAGCAAATAATATACTCCTTAAGTTGATGTGGATAAGGTTGATCATGCATGAACAATCAGATATGGAAAACACTCTAAGAAGATAAATCAAATAAAATAAAAATAGAAGAAAATAACTAGCTGTGTACATAGAACGACAGAAAGTGTATATATCACTGGATTCAAAAGCATATTTATTGGAAATGGCACAAACAACTATTACATTTCTATCACTTCCATGCTCACTAAATGACACCATGGATTGGATTACTGCTTAAGTGTTTAAATAAGTGTAAACGTATTTAAATGGACTCCATGCCAAATCTAAAGCATTGTTGTATACACTCCATTAGATTTGAAAGCTTACCTATTGCAGATGGCACATATAACGATCATATCTCTATCAGTCCCATGTTCATTAAATGACAACATGGATCGCATTACTACTTGTGTGTTTAAATGAGTGGTAAAGCATTTAAATGTACTCAATGACCATGATAAGCTTAGACAGTAAATATGGCCATTTAAACAATCCTTATTAATTATGTTCATGCTTGCTAGAGAGTCAGCAAAAATATTGGCTTGATGTAATGAAACCCTATTTTGCATATTTAGTAACATTTGTTGAGATGCTGAGGATAGCCATGAGAGGAAAAAATGTAAAATGTAGGAGATTATTAAGACCACAGACTTTTCATGGGAAGACAATTGTTTTATAAAGAATAATTTCACTTGAACATTTAGAATGACCCGAATACACGTTCAAGCTCAAGTTATAATCAGGACAAACAAGCTTGAGTGATAATCAGGACAAAATTCATTAGATGGCTAAGAAATGTTTGAAATTGTTCCTCCTCTTCAGAAACAAAATTTCAGAAACCAAAGCAATAAACATGTTTGCTTCACCAGTTTCTCTTATGTAGAAAAAAGTCAAAGCAAAAGATTTGTGCTTTGACTTTATATATATATATTTAAAAAAAGAGCATTTCAGAGGGGCTTTCTGCTCTTGTTTTCAAGTGTCCAACTGCTCTTTCTCCAGATCTCCGCTACCCTCCACTTTCTACCATCTCCGAGCATTTATTCCCGGCCTCCTGAAAAGATCTAGCCAGCTTTCTCTCCTCTTCAGTTGCCAGACAATCTCTCCCTCCTTTCTCTATTTCTTCTCATCCCCTTCTTCATTTTCTCCTTCCATTATTCTTTCTTTCATGGCTAGTTGCTGTTAGATCTTGGCTCTAACTTAATCCCATTCTTCCTGTTCTTCTAATCATTCCTTTCCCTTTTTCCCATTCTCCTCCAATCTTGGCCAGTTGCTGGCAAAGCTGGGCTCTAATCCAATCCAAGCCCCATTAGTCCTGCTTCTCCTTCCCTTCCCTTCTTTCCATTATAGATTGCTAAAACATCTGGGCTTTAACCTCATGCCAACTCTTTATTCTCGAAGAAGCAGAGGGGAAAAAGAAAACCCTGATACAAGACCCTACCAAACAAGTTATTTTTGACAGAAACTTAGCAAAGAACAAATACTCTATTTTGGTTCTCCTTCTTCCAAAAGCAGAATAGTGCAACAATGCCAAATGGGTCTAAAATTCCCTCATCTCTATTTCTTAAGGACCAACTCTATGAATTCTCTTGGTCCAACCATTTCCTGATTAAGGTCAAAAACCTTGCCACCAACTAAACAAGCTTCAACATTGTTTCAGGAGTCAACTTTATGAGTTGTCTCTTGCAAAAATCCCACCAGTCATTGTGATACAAATTCCCTCTCATGCTCTTCATCAGGCACTAGTCCTCCATTTGTTGGAAAGTACGTGCAAAATTGCAATCTCTAGCCTGGAAGACTTGTGCAGTGCGAAACATTGAACAACATTTCAATCAGTTATACCTTATTTTTCCTTATTGGGGTTAACTCCAATGTATATTATTTTTATTTCATGTATCATTCTTCCAAACTTTGAGAAAAATCCAGCACTAACATCCTTATCCTTGATAATAACAGGAAAAAAAACTATCCTCGAATATCTCTTGACTGAAGACTTGTCGAATCCTCCAGTGTTCCAATTATGATAGCCTATGCTATTTGTGATATGGTATGCTAATTTACAATTAATACCAGACATTCAAATCTGAAATAAAATTTTTCATGTTAGTATGGGATGCTAATTTACAATTAATACTAGACATTCAAATCTAAAATAAAACTTTTCATTTTAGTTGCTATCATCTACTGATTACACATCTGGAACCAAAATTTAGACCCAAATAAACATCATTCATGAGCCTCAAACTTTGTTTTCAGGGTCTCATTACAGGCAACACTAAAATCATCATCAATAAAGAACTAACAACAGCAACTTCCATGAGGTTTATTAATAGGATCAATATCTCACATGTGTCAACCAAGTTCAAATTTATCACCATTCTATTATTGATTTGACTGAAACCTAAGTTTACCAGTATGCCAAGCTAGCAAGAAATTAATATAGATGAAAGATCATGATCTATTTACATATAATATGAACAAGGTCAAGGGCTAGAGATGCTCAATGTTGCTGCACATACAGGGAAGCCTACTCCATTAAAGATTGATTTGAGGTATAAAGAAAATTACTAGAAATTCATTTTCAGATTAAGTACAAGACCAAATATGATAATAAGATATAAATAGTTAAGTAGAGTTGTTTAGAAAATTCTGCACTTGTTAGATCCACAAACTGACAAGATAAACACTCAAGGAAATGTACTGTGCTAATTGAATGGTACAATAATGAAAGAAAGTATAGATAAAGTATGAACGAATACTATCTGTATTCTTAAAAGCATCCATGAGTTTCTTTTGGCTTGAATTTATAGTATGTCGCATCTTAAGGGCTGTTTAGTTGCCTCGTTACTTACAAACAGATAATCATAAAAAACCTGATATTCTGTAAGAGAGGTTTTTAATAGAAAAATGAAATAGGGGGACACCCATTTTTCAAGTTTAATGACCTGGCAGTTTCTACAAAACCAGATTTGTGTAGAATAACGGAAGCAAGCATTTTCACAAAACCTATTACTTTAGGTTTTGTATAAACCCAATATGGTAAAAACTTGGTACCCAAACAACCCCTTAGGATCTCTGTTCATCTTACAAAGCAACCCTGAAGCGCTCAAATGTACCCCTGCAGAGGACTGTTTTATTTGACATCATGCTAGCTTTGAAGTTTACATCTCTGCTTTTGGGAAACAAAGATGAAATTCAAAATTGTAAACAGAATGAAGATAACGATATTATAGATATCTCTTATCCAGTCTATCCAATATGAAAGACAATACTCGCACTTGGAATCTCCATCATACCCATTAGAATCACAACCAGCATGCCAGAACTTGGAAAAGGAAAAAAATTAATATAACAGTAACAGAACTAAACCATTTGATCATGCTAGCATTTATATTCTCTGCAATCAGACAAAGACCACTAAGAATTCTTAGAAGTAATATGGTAACGCACCTTTTCAATTGACTCATCTTTGAGGTTTCTCCAATGTCCATATGCTTTTTGACGAATCTCGTCAGCTGTTCTAAATTGTTCTTGTAGAACCTTCAAATGCCGGACTTCATCATCATATTCTTTCCACACCTCTTTTCCTTTTATTTCAGCTTCTGATAAATCAGCTTTGAGGGAATCCAGTTCCTTCTTCAAAGTCTACAAGCAACCAAAATAAAGACTAAGTACATCAAATATGGTAATAGCATCATGAGAAAATCACATTTGCAAATAATATACACCTTGAAGCGCTCTTCAATCTGGTCTCTTTGGTCAAATGCCATATCAATATCTAATTTTGAGCCCATGTTGGAAGATAACTGTTCACGGCGTTGTCTCAGTTGCTTAATATTAAGCAGATGTTGTTTTTCTTCTTTCAAACCCATCGTCGAATGCTGAAATTCACGGTCCATTGCTTCTATCTACACACATAAGCAACACAAGAATGAAGAAATTAGAAGATGAAAAAACAATAATTAATGTTTTTGAATGAGAACAAGACCTTACCTTATTATCAATTTCTTCAATTGAGGTCGCATTCTTTATCTTGTTAAGCATTGACTGGACAGACTCTATTTCTTGTCGCTTAGCACTATATGCACCCCTTGCAGCTTTCTCTTTTGCTTTTGCAGTTTCTAAATTTTCCCGGCATTCATTACAAGTTGCCTGAAAGAAAGGTTACAGTTCAAGCATAAGTGAAGAAATAAAAAAATCAAAATAGTAGTAAGGTATCTGTAAGCATTCACTACCTTTTTCTTTTGAATTGAAACTCTAATAGAATCCCTGCTTCGCGTCTTCTCTTCTAGTTCCAATTTAGCATGCTGTATTTGCACCCATAGCTCATCATCAGTGAATCTAGGGACTCTAATTATATAACATGGCTGCCTTTTCGCCACCTCTATATCCACCCTCTCCCCGTCAAGAACTGAGCCACTAGGATCCTCTATATCCACCTTCTCCCCGTCATGAGCTGAGCCACTAGGATCCTCTGGTGGGGCCTGGATCACTTTGACTGCTTCAACTTCCTCAGTAATAGGTTCTTCGTCATCATCCTTCCTTGTAGCTTGGTCATCTTCAACAGAGCTGGCCAAATATTCACCACTTTCTGCAGAGTCATTTCCAATCCTAGAGTCTGATTCCATTCCAACAGCATGATTCTCAATTTCCACATCATTGCAAACTTTACTCTCTAACCCTGTACCATTATTTGAACAAACGACCATGCTTCCTGTACTTTGAAACAGAACATTTTCAACTTCGACTCCACTATTAACAGATGCATTTATTATTTCTGATTCTACATCTGCACCCCTGACAGAACCTGATGGTCCAGGCCCATCGGTGCTGTGAATGTCTGTTTCAGTTTCTGTGGGGCTGGTTTCACGATTCTCAGAAGATTTAGTGCTGACTTTGACTTCTTTCAGAAATTCCTGGTCGCCAACATGGTGCACACTTGAGTTTTTGGAGTTTTGAGGGCCACCACTTGGTTCAGCTTCCTTCATCATGCCATCAAGGTGAGAGGTCATGCTGACTTCATGACTTTCAGCAGATTCACTGCTATCTGCTTTTTGTAAACTGGTTTTGCATTGGGGTTCAGAAGCCGCTGCATTTTCATCTGAGCATTCATCAGGTGGACCTTCTTCAGCCTCATTTGACAGACTCACCTTCTCATGCTCAAGAGGAAGAGATTTGGATGTCGGAGTCTCTGGGACCACAGTCTCAGGCTTCTGTTCTTCTCCTACTATCACTATTGCTTCAGGTTCATCTTGGTCACCAGCAACCTCAGTCTCCTCTTTCAACTCTACTTCAGCATATTGTAATTCTGCTTGGTCTTTTATTTCTGAAACCAGAGTTGTGGGCTCCTGTTTGTCTTCCTTCCGAACAACTACTTCTGATTGCTCTTGGTCATTCCTCTCTGTTGAGACAGAGACAATCTCAGGCTCCTGTGTCCTCACCACAACAGCTGATTTGGCTTCCACTTGATCATGAGTGCCTCCAGTGGCAGTCAAAGAATCCTGCTTTTGCACTTCAACCGATGATTCCTCCGATTCCAATTGGTGCTCAGTCTCTGTAACCACATTCTCCACCTCTGACTTCGGGTCTGCTTCGTGGTCGGTCTCTATGCTGGCAGTCACATACTCCTTTTCTTCTACTTCAAGTGATCTTGATTCCAGTTCGTCTTTGGTATCTGCACCCACGTCCAATTTACCTTGGTGGTCAGTCTCTGTAACCACAGTCTCAGGCTCTTGCCCTTCTTCAACTTTAACAGTAAATTCTGTTCTAGTTTGGTCATCAGTCTCTGTCATTGCGGTCTCCAACTTCTCTTGTACTTCAGCAAGAGATTCTGGTTCTACCTTGAACTCCGTCTCTATAGCGACAATCTCCTCCTTCCGTTCTCCTCCTAATTCTACTTGATTGTTAGCCACGCCATTATTCCCCTCCGACTCAACCCGTCCACTAATTTCCTTCTCCTTGCTCTCCTCTGCCTCCGCCGCAGTAATTGCCTTGGATTCCATCGTTTCCTCCTCAGCCGAATCACTCACCGCCGTCTCATCTTTCCGATCTTCTACCCCTGTCTCAGCATTCACAACAGAATCAACACCCTCGTTACGATCACCTTCCTTCTCTGCACCCGCTTCGCGATCTCCGAAGGCCACATCCTCCGACAACGAACCCACATTCGTCGGCGGACCGCCGCTCTCGTCGGTGACGACGGGATCCACTTTCCGGCGAGGATCGAGATCCGTCTCGGCCGGATTATCCGAATCTTCGTTCACCATCACAAAAGTGCCCTCGCTCCCATCCCCTACGCTCTCCTCCCCTTCTCGGCAGGCAATGCCGTTACAACCTTCTTTCCGCTTCCGATCTCCATCCACCACCACTCCCAACCCCACCTTCCCCTCGGATTCCGCCTTCTGCCCCTCGCATCCAACATTCCACTCCTTCGCATCCGCCGTCATTGCTCAGAGCCAGATAAAAGGACACCAAAATCACCCCCCCCAAGAAAAAAAAACCGAAACGAACACCGATCGCAGGTAGAAATGGAACCAGATCGCGAGTAAAAAAAAAATTATCAGATCTTCGAGATCGGAGCAAACTTACGGTTCCCGGCCGATGCCGGCCTCGCCGCCTCCGGCGAAATCGAACTCGGAACTCCGAATTCGAGATCCGATGGCCGGATCTGGAGCTTCCGGTCGCCGGATGGGAAACGATCCAGTCCGTCCTCCCTCCTCTAATTCTCTTCTCTTCTAGTGTTTTATGATTAGGGTTCGGATAGGAGAAAATCGAGAACGAGACGGATAGAGGATAGAGTCGAGGAGGGATTTGAAAGCTGGAGCTGTTATCGTTTTGAATGGAAGAAATAATTAAGGAAATTGAATTTTATTCCTTTTCTTTTGAGAAAAAAGTTATTTTAAATATAATCAGTTTTTAAGATGCGGTGGAAAAGCTTTTTATGGTAAAGAAAGAAAAGATTAACTAAGGGGAGGGACGGTACGCGGTTTCGGCGATATTTCTCGCCGTTTTGGCCGGGATTGGTGGCGGTGGATGCGGTCCACTGTCACTACGTGGGTCAGCGGCTGCGTGCCGTTGGATCGTGCGCCAGGGGAGCAACACGTTGTCTCGCCACCGTCTGATCCATGATTTGTGAGAGGGCCCCGAACACATATCTAATCTAAGCGCACCCTGTAGTGGACGTGCTCGATAACACGACACTCAAAGTCCAAAGTGTATTGCAGATGAACCGGGAGACGAACTCGGTTTTCCCCTGCGTGGTGGATCCAAACCTGGCGCTTTTACGAGTACACGTTGGTTTTGGGGCATGTGATACGGATAATGGGTTGGTAAGATGGTTAGACTCCCTTGTCAGCTTCTGGAAGCGGAATGGCTTGCAGGGTTGCCCCTCTTTTGTGATGGTGGTGGGATGGGTAGCAGCCGTCGCTGGCGTAAGCGCACAAAGGTGTGACAGCTAGCCCTCATGCCAGCTCTTTCATATTAGAATAATATTTATAGGGAATCCCATAACGAGACGGCAAATTTTATCATCATATTTAGCAGCCAACATAGGGTTGTCACGCGCATGTTCCAAAATTAAGCATCTACCTCTTGGAAGGAAGCTAGGTAATATTAAGTTTAGGCCAAAATCTTGGATGTACTGTTTAGTTCTAGTAGTGTAATTTGGTTAGGTTATTTGATTATGGACTAGATTTAGTGTCCAACACATCTCCCGACACAAATCTAAAATCTATTTGCATTAGTTTGATGGGCGCCTATCCCTTCCTACCGTTCACAAAGGATGACATTTTTTGCGACCTAGAAGCGTGACTTTGACATGGGGCTAGGGGCCCCAATTTGCATGAATTGTCACATTGGATCGAGTCTCATTCACTAGTATAATCTAAAGATAAGAGGAGAGAGTGATGTCATGATGCAGTTTAATAACTAAGGACATTGTGTATTGGTCATGAGACAAATTAAATAAATCTACAACTAGTACAAGATTGATTGGGCCCCTCCAAAAGGCAACATGATGCCATCCTTCTCCTAGCTCTTTCATATAATTAGTTAAAGATTTGATACTCAAATAAAAACACTCTAAGCCACGTCCTTCTTTTTCTTTTTTTCTTTTTTTTTTTTTTTTGTTGGGGGTGTGGGGGGGGGCGCGGACATTCTACGTAGTTAGGTGCAAATTTTGCATCTTTTTCCACGTCTCGTTGGAAAACTCCATCCACCCCTGAAAGATGAAATATTGACAGGATGCCAATTTCTAAGTCCTCAAACCGATTCATCATCCAATTTTCTCATCGATGAGATTGGTTATGGCCCTCCGCAACCTTGATCGTAGAAATTTTCGACAAATGGAAGCTTTGGTTGCTTTGTTTTGAAAAAGTATTTAGAGCCAAATGATGTCTTCTGACCATTTAATGGTGGGGCGGTTGGTTGTGCTGCTCGTGAAGGGATGAAGGGGACTATTCTTCTATCACTGTAATATTTGATGGTCACGGTTTCATCTCCGCTGTAGAGCAGTTCAGCTTTGACCAATTATATTTAAGAAGAACAAATAGAGCATGCAAACCCTCCATCTAACTAAACTCAAAACGTAATAGCTTTCACCTACTCCATCGCCTTTCAATTCCAAAAAAATCAGCTTTAGTTCAATTTCATGATTAAATTTAGGTAACCGACCCGCATGCCCTTTCGGACCAAGCCATGGTAATTATACTTTTCTTTTAATCATATACGTTGATGGAAGTTTGGCATTTAAAATTGACAAGGGATTGTTCATTAAAACGAAAAAAAAAAAAGTTGCCAAGGAATTAATGTTTGGAATTATACAGAAAAAATATAGCATTTCCATCTAGATAAATGCATGAAAAGGCATCTCATACAAAAACAACAAAAGACAGCAACATCACCAATAGAAATCAACTTCTTAATGATCCACAAAAACTTCACTGTAAATTCACCAAAATTCAGAAAAAAATTGAAAATTCAGAATATAGTTATATTATCTGAGAACAGAGAGAATAATTTTAATATTACTCTTTCCATGATGAAACTGCAAGTAAAATCTTTTACAATAGTTTGGAAAATACTGCGATAATAATCATAACGAGCCTTCTTTAGAAGCAGCCTTGCATTTGGGAACAAGCCTCCCAAGATGATCATGGCTTCATCATACTTATGCGAGAAATAATTTGCATCTTATTCTAAATGTGCTAGAGATTTCAGGTCAGGACTAATAGAGAATTCTAAAGATGGATGCTTTCTATCTTTTAAAACTTGACCTCATTAAAACTTGTAGGCCATCCAAATTTTTTGAAAGCAACAAGCATGTTGAAAGGTCTGCGGATAAAATATAACCATTTGAGTACAAGAGCCCGACGGTGACTTAGAACTTCTACCGTCCCTTAAAAGCAGGGGCTTCTAGAAATGTGAGAATGGGTACGCCTTTGAAGAAAAGTCCAGGTTGCCAGTGATACATAAAGGGAGGCCCACTCTTATCAGCGCGTAAAGCCAATTAAGCCGGCCTTAACTGTTGTTGCCATCCAATTCTAAACCTAACTTCACTATAAACTAAGTAGATAATTAGTGATCAACAAGACGAAATATCTCTTTCAATATAAGTAGAGAAGGCAAGTCATTGGTCTCTATGTGTCAACAACCGGTGGGCCTGCTACCATCCCAGTATTTGTGGTCCCTGTATTCTTTTTTTGAAGGATTTCGATCCCTATATTCATTTAGATCGAAGAAAAATAATCAGTGCAATAACATCCATATTGCCTATTGAGGATAAATTCTGCTTCCACCGAAATTCAGTCTGATGCTTAGTCTAATATAATCGGTAATCATGGAAGAGCTTCAATCAAAAATTCTCTCTCCAGCGGTTGAACTCATTTAGTAGCCAAACTTCTCCGGCAGTCAAACCCAACCGGACTCCTCCAATAACCGAACCCAAGCCAAACTCCTTCCGAACTTTTCTCTCAATTGGACTCCTACAAAAATCGAACTCCTTTCGGATCTCTCCTTCGGTCGGATGCCTATAGGAACCGAACTTCTTCCGAACCTCTCCTTCAATCGGATTTCTCCAGGAGCCAAACTCCTCTCGGACTTCTCTCTCAGTCGGACTCCTCTAGGAGCCGAACTCCTTCCAAACTTCTTCCTCAGTCAAACTCCTTCAGGAGCCGAACTTCTTCCGAATTTCTCCTTCAGTCGGATTCCTCCAGGAGCCAAACTCCTTCCGGATCTCTCCCTCAGTCAAACTCCTCCAAGAGCCAAACTTTTTCTAGATCTCTCCTTCAGTCGAATTCCTTCAGGAGCCGAACTCTTTTCGGGCTCCTCCCTCAGTAGAACTCCTCCAAGAGCCAAACTCCTTTCGGATCTTTCTATCGAATGGATGCCTCCAGAAGCCAAACTCCTCTCAGACTTCTCTCTCAGTTGGACTCCTCCAGGAGCCGAACTCCTTTCAGATTTCTCCTTCAGTCCAGTTCCTCCAGAAGCCGAACTTCTTTCAAATTTTTTCTTCAGTTGGATTCTTTTAGGAGCCGAACTCCTTCGAGATTTTTCCTTTAGTTAAGTACCTCCAGGAGCCGAACTCCTTTCAGACTTCTCCTTCAGTCGAATTTCTACGGGAGCCAAACTTCTTCCAGATTTTTTCTTCAATCGGATTCCTTCAAGAGTCGAACTTCTTCCAAATTTCTCTTTCGATCCAGTTTCTCTAGTAGCCGAACTCCTTCTAAATTTTTTTTTCAGTCAGATTCCTCTAAGAGCCGAACTCCTTTAAGATTTCTCCTTCAGTCAAATACCTCCAGGAGCCAAACTCCTTCCAGACTTCTTCTTCAGTCGAATTTCTACATAAGCAAAACTTCTTTCGGATTTCTTCTTCAGTCGAATTTCTTCAAGAGTCAAACTCCTTCCGAATTTCTCTTTCAATCAGAAATCTCTAGGAGCCGAACTTCTTTTGGACTTCTTCTTCAGACGGATTCCTATAGGAGCCGAACTTCTTCCGGACTTCTCCTTCAGATGGATGCCTATGAGAGCCAAACTCCTTCCGAACATCTTCTTCGATCAAACTTCTGCACCAATCAGACTCCTTCTTGACTTCTCCATCAGTCGAACTCCATCCGAATTCCTCCAGTGGATTACTTTTAGATTTCAACTAGCATTCCTTTCGATGATCTCCTCTAGCCATATTTTCTTTAGGAGTCCGAACTACTCTGAAATTGATGTATGTCAATGTTCTTCACCAACCAACACCTATTTTCTCTGAACTTCGACTATTAAATCTCAACAAATGGCCACATCATGGCAACGGATATCTCTCTTCATAACAAACTCCACGTGGCCCCGAGCGATCCACTATCGGATGGTTATAACCATCACTATCAGTCTGCTATAGGCTCCATCTATAAAAGAGATTCTTCAGATATGTTTTCTCTAAGCTCTCTTCTTTCCAAAATTCTACTGAATTCTTGTCTGAGCACTTCATTTCTGTTGGCCAGAAGAGCTGACTTAATCATCGGAGGATCCTATTGAAGCCACCACCACCAACTCCAGATGAAACTTTATTTTGTAGATCATCGACGATGACCTCATCTTCCTCGACTCCAATTCGATCCGATGTCAACCAAATTCTACACCAACAGAATTGACGCTAGAGAAAGAACTCTATGTTCCTGAGGTACTCTTATTCTTAAAAGAGTGCTTAGCCGACCCTTTAGATCTTCTTCTCCAAGGTTCATCTCCATCCTTTCTCTCAATCCCAAGAAATGCCTCCAAAAAAGGTGACTATTTAGAGATCTACTACTTCTGCCACCAGATCTGGGTCAGATTCGTCTGTCCCTGCTCCATCATCGGTACTTTAACCTCCTCCTCCATCGACAGCCATGGTATATCCAGAATAATTCAACTTGCTGATGCAGCAGGTTCAGAACCTCACCGAAATGGTGTAGGCCATGCGGCAGACTCCGATGATAATTTCGTCAGAAAATCTGTCATCAAGATGTCAGAAATCGACCCCAAGGAAGAGCACTTGGGCTAGCATACCCATCATCCTTGGAAAGGAGAAACAGAAAATAGAGGATCCTTGTTCAGATCGTGATTTTTCTCTAAAAGAAACCTTCCCCATCTACAGTCGAAAGTCTTTCAAGATCTGCGATCGAGATGATGTCCTTGATTAGAAACTATGAAGGATGGATCGATGGATTGAAGAGCTCGATCATGTCGCCCCAGCTTACCATGATGACGTCCGCACCGATCCTTCTTTCTCTCCTCAAATTATGTAAGAGTCCATTCCATCGAACTTTGAGCTTTTCCTAATTTAAAAGCTACGATAAAATATCTAATCCGATTGATCATCTAGAGGTCTTCCAAACTATGATGCTGCTCCATGACGCACCAGATGTCATCTTATGTCGAGCTTTTTTATCTATCTTGAAGGAAGCAGCAAGAAATTGATACTCGATATTAAAGTTGGATACGATCTTCTTCTTTGATCAGGTGAGCCATCAGTTTATGGTACACATCGTCAGTAGTCAACGTCCGCATTGAGGTTCGAATTTTCTATTGAATATCAAGCAGAAGGAGGAGAAATCTATTCGAACTTATGTCATCCGATTTAATGCCGCTGCATTGAAGGTCTGAATCTAGATCAGTCTGTTGTAATGGCCGCACTCAAGGGCAGCCTTCATTCAAGGGCGACCTTTAGAAGAATAATTTGTTGTTCTTCCTGTAGAAGATGTATCCTAAGAACTTTGCTGATTTGCTAGCTCAGGCTGAAGGATATATCCAAGCGAAAGAAGCCTTCAAATTGAGAAATGAGGAAGCCACAGAAGAGCGACAGACGGACGAGTCTAGTAAACCCACGGCTAATGGAGGGCCTAATGAAGTTCGACCACGCATATGAACTCCCTCCGAGCGCGAGCGAGTCTGTACTCCTCTCCGAGCTCATCATCAAAGAAGTCCTAACAGAAGGGTGCAAAAAAGTCCCCCACCAAAAGATTTCATAACTACGCTCCCCTCAATGCTCCACAGACATCGACCTGAAGCAAAAGAAGATCAGCCAAGGGCGCTACCGCAGCTAGAACCATCAATGAGGAAGAAATAATAAGGAGATCGGCCATCTCTCGGCATCATCAATACTATCTCTGGGGGGCTTAGTACTTCGGCGAGCCACTATCTCTCAGCCTTAGAGACAGGAGAAGCTTGCTCCAAATTGAAAAGGCCCGTATGAAGTAGAGAAGATCGTCCAATCCGAAACTTATCATCTGAAGGAGCTCGGAGGAACAACGCTCCCACGATCTTGAAACTCAGAAAATCTGAGAATGTACTATCAGTAATTTTTCTTTAATAAAACTCCTCCATTTCAACATTACTGTTTCTTGATGCAAAAACTATGTGACGACAGAAAAGAAGCAATCAATAGTGGTCATGTTAGGAATAGAAGCAGAACCTCATCCTAACATGAGTAAGTCAAAGGTCTCGTTCATTTTAGATGAGATGAGGGAAGAGATCCTGACAATGGCCCTTATGTGCCCCTATAGCCCGTTAGGAACAGGAGGAGAACCTTGTCCTAATGCGAGCAAAGTCAAAGGTCTCATTCATTTTAGACGAGATGAGAGAAGAGGCCCTGACAACTAACCTTATATGCTCCTACAGCCTGTTAGGAATAGGAGGAGAATCTCGTCCTAATGTGAGTAAAGTCGAAGGCCTCATTCATTTTAGATGAGATGGGGGGAGAGGTCCTGACAACGATCCTTATGCGTCCCTACAGCCTATTAGGAATAGAAAGAGAATCTCATCCTAATGCGAGCAAAATCGAAGACCTCATTCATTTTAGACGAGATGGGAGGAGAGATCCTGACAACGGTCCTTATGTATCCCTACAGCTCATTAAGAACAGGAGGATAACCCCGTCCTAACGTGAACAAAGTCGAAGGCCTTGTTAATTTTAGATGAGGTGAGAAGAAGAGATAAGATCTCCTTCAACCTCAGTTGGAGATAAGATCTCCTTCGAGCTTCTACGTCAATAGGAGATAAGATCTCCTTCAACCTCGGCTGGACATAAGATCTTCCTCGAGCTTCTACGTCAATAGGAGATAAAATCTTCTTCAACTTCAACTTCAACCTCGGCTGAAGATAAGATCTCCTCCGAGCTTCTACGTCAACAGGAGATAAGATCTTCCTTCAATCTCGACTGAAGATAATATTCCTTCCGAGCTTCAACTTCAACATCAAATAGGAGATAAGATCTTCTTCAACCTCGGTTGAAGATAAGATCTTCCTCGAGCTTCAACTTCAACTTCAACAAGAGATAAGATCTTCTTCAACCTCGATTGGAGATAAGATATCCTCCGAGCTTCTACTTCAATAGGAGATAAGATTTTCCTTCGACCTCGGTTGGAAATATAATCTCCCCTGAGCTTCAACTTCAACCTTGACTGGAGATAAGATCTCCCTCGAGCTTCAACTTCAACGTTAGCAGAGATAAGATCTCCTTCAACCTCGGCTGAAGATAAGATCTCCTCCGAGCTTCTATGTCAGCAAAAGATAAGATCTTCTTCAACCTCGGCTGGAGATAAGATCCCCCCGAGCTCTAATCCTTCAATAGGAGATAAGATCTCCTTCAATCTCGATTAGAGATAAGATCCTTCCGAGCTTCAATCCTTCAATAGGAGATAAGATCTCCTTCAACCTCAACTGGAGATAAGATCTCCCTCGAGCTTCAACCTCAACGATGTAGAGCCCAAAAAAGGACTTCAACGGTCATCTTTTTTGTACTCCCTTTCTTCGAATTTCAAACTCGAAAGTGGAGGAACTATTATTGAAGATAAATTCTACTTCCGTCGAAGTCCAGTCTGATGCTTAGCTTAATGCAATCGATAATCATGGAAGAGCTTCAATTAAAAATTCTTCCTCTAGCGGTCGAACTCATTCAGTAGCTAAACTCCTTCGATGGCCGAACCCAATCAGACTCCTCTAACGACCAAACCCCAACCGAACTCCTTTTAGACTTCTTCCTCAATCGAACTCCTCCAGGAGCCGAGCTCCTTTTAGATCTCTCCTTCAGTCGGATGCCTATAGGAGCCAAACTCCTTTCAGATCTCTTCTTCAGTCGGATTCCTCTAGGAGCCGAACTTCTTTCGAACTTTTTCTTCAGTCGAACTCCTCCAGAAGTTGAACTTCTCCCTCAATCGGACTCCTTCGAGAGCCGAACTCCTTTCGGACTCTTTTCTCAATTGGATTCCTCCAGGAGCCGAACTCCTTTCAGATCTTTTCCTTAGTCGAACTCCTCCAGGAGCCGAACTTCTTCCAGATCTCTCCTTCAGACGAATGCCTACAGAAGTCAAACTCCTTCCAGATCTCTCCTTCAGTCAGATTTCTTCAGGAGCCGATCTCCTTTCGAACTCCTCCCTCAGTCGAACTCCTCCAAGAGCCGAACTTCTTTTAGATCTCTCCTTCAGATGGATGCCTCTAGGAGCCGAACTCCTCTCAAACTTCTCTCTTAGTCGGACTCCTCCAGGAGTCAAATTTTTTTCGAATTTTTTCTTCAGTCCAGTTCCTTCAGGAGCCGAACTCCTTTCGAATTTTTTCTTCAGTCAAATTCCTCCAAGAGCCAACCTCCTTCAAGATTTTTCCTTCAGTCAAGTACCTCCAGGAGCCGAACTTCTTCTTCAGTCGAATTTCTAAAGGAGTCGAACTTCTTCCAAATTTTTTCTTCAGTCGGATTCCTCCAGGAGCCAAACTTCTTTGAAATTTCTCCTTCAATCCAGTTCCTCCAGAAGTCAAACTCTTTTTGAATTTTTTTTTCAATTAGATTCCTTCAGGAGCCGAACTCCTTCAAGATTTCTTCTTCAGTCAAGTGTCTCCAGAAGTCGAACTCCTTTCGGACTTCTCCTTCAATCGAATTTCTATAGGAGCCGAACTTCTTTCGAATTTCTTCTTCAGTCAAATTACTCCAGGAGTCGAACTCCTTCTGAACTTTTTCTTCACTCGAATTCCTACAGAAGCCAATCTTCTTCCGAATTTCTCCTTCAGATGGATGTCTACGGGAGTCAAACTCCTTTCGGACATCTCCTTCGGTCAAACTTCTGCACCAGTCGAATTCCTCCTGAACTTCTCCATCAGTCGAACTTCATCCAGATTCCTCCAGTGGATTGCTTCCAGATTTTAACTAGCATTCTTTCCGAATGATCCTCTCTAGCCGTATTCCCTTTAGGAGTTCAAACTCCTCTGGAATTGATGTATATTAATGCTCTTCACCAACCAATGCCTGCTTTCTTCATACTTCGACTATTAAATCTTAACGAACGGCCACATCACGGTAACGGACACCTCTCTCCGTAACAAACTCTATATGGTTCCGAGTGGCCCACTATTGGACGGTTACAACCGTCACTATCAGTCTGCTACAGGCTTCATCTATAAAAAAGATTCTTCAGATATGTTTTCTCTAAGTTCTCTTCTCCTTCCCAAAACTTTGCTGAATTCTTATCTGAGCACTCTATTTCTATTGGCTAGAAGAGTTGATTTGATCATTGGAGGGTCCTGTCGGAGTCATCACCATCAATTTCGGATGAAATTTTATTTTGCAGATTACGGACGATGATCTCATCTTTCTCGCTTTCAGCTCGATCTGGCATCAATCAAATTCTGCACCAATATTATCAATAAAATTGAGTATGATGGGAGCATCAATGTTCCCTACATAAATAAGCACATGAGTGCTCGATCGATGTGGTAAGTGATACAATTATCACAGTATAGATATAGGACCCAGATGAAGGCAGAAGGCAAAGATGGGTTGTCATGGTTAAATGGTAACCATAGGTATTGGCTCGGACGGAGGCACTTGGTATGAATTGTATTACCGGAGCTGAGGTGTTTCTTAAATGCTTAATATAATTTGCCCCGCTATTATTCCTTTAAAAGAAAATACTTGCCATGTTCATATAATTCTTCGATAATTTGCTAGTTATGCCTGAATGGTCGAAATGTTGCTCAAGTACTTAATGAGTCACAACTTTATCATAAATTGTCCATGGCTTACTCATGAAGCTTTTATGGCACTGAATAAATGATGCCACGCTTCGTGTTTGTTGTTGCTAGTTTTTATAAATGATGCTGCTCATCATGTCTGTCCTTGCTACTATATATAAAAGTTCTTTAATATCCTTCAACCAATCTAATAAAATAATGCTCCTAAAATCTCCCCCCACCCCCTCTCTATTCGGGTAGTGGATTTTATAAAAAAATTCAACTTTGCAATCTGATCTTTTTTTTTCGCACAATCGGTTATAAAGTGAATTTTTTACAAAATCACGTTTGAGTAAAAAAAAAAATCAAATTTATCACCAAAATTACTGCACTCTAGCTAATCCAGTAAATTTGCCGTGACCAAATTACCTCCGAATAGCTAACCGTGTCACCATGACACATGCTCATGCCTACGTGATCTTGATATACAAAATTTATGCTATCTGGACCAAATTTGGTTCAGCTCAATGTGCCTGCACCTGATGCTTAAATTAGCTTGGGAGCTATGAAAAAGAATTTCTTACATATCGATAATATCCAATGACATGCATACTTGATACCAGTTTGTTCAGGTAACATACGAAAGAAACAGTTAATCTGACAGGTTGATACAACAAAGAGTGAAGTGGGGAATTTTTCATTCCCATTGAAATAGATTTTATGACGAAGATGGATTGGATTCTGTTGGAGAGAAGATTCAGGAATTGCAATACATATTAACACCTTTTCTCGGTGGAAAAAAATAGATATGGATCCGCCAAATCCGATCAAATTAGAGATCAGGCACAGCTTTTTCTTAGCATCTGTAGAGTAGCATGAAAGCAAGCCTCTGTTTAATTAATAATCATCCACTCCGGTGGTGTGATAAAACAATGGCATGACAATCAGTGCCAGCTGGGGCTTTTACTGGGGAAAAGAAAAATATACAGAAATATTACGGAAAGCTGCAGGTAATTAAAGCTAGTGTTTCCATTTAAGGGGCACCAGAATGACGGCACGGACATGGGAATAATGTGCGCTAGAGTACAACAAGGAAATGTCGTTAGGGATGCTACAACTAGGGCTCTAGAGGATTTGTAGTCGTGATGCTAGGTGAACTGGTTTTCCAAGTTCCAACTGGCATATAGTGAACTATATTGAACTATATATATATATATATATATAGATATATACACACACACGCACGCATACACGCCAGTTTTTACTCAACTACTCCAATTTTACCCTTGTTCCCTAATACTAGCACTCTTTCTTCCTACACACACACATACACACGCCATTTTTACTCAACTACTCCAATTTCACCCTTGTTCCCTAATACTCGCACTCATTCTTCCTACCTTCTCTACGACAGAAATGGAAAGTCCGTTAAAATTTGGGTTTTAATAGCTGATGTAATTAAACTTATATAGAAGATTCTATTTGACAGATGGGTCATTCTTGGTGCTTCTGCACGGTCATTGGATCACACACGGGAGGTGGGGTGGATGGGTAGTCTATAAAAGATAAATTATATCTATAATTTTTAAATTATATTAATTTTTTTAAAATAATTTTTAAATTATAAAAATTTAAGTTTTAATTTATAATTTTTTTAAATTATTTTAATTTTATCCATCGTCCATTTTTTATGACTTTCCCTCACCGAGAATCTTATGTGATAGTTACCGATATTTATATGGCTTCATTCGTTTGAACGAGTGTATCGGTGCTGATACGAGGAAAAAAAATTTTTCCTTCCAAACCGGTGCTTCCCTTCCCCTCTGGATTTGAGTTTAAATCATGGATGACAAGCTACTCCATTAGAATCTAGGATAAGCGAGACCTGGCCCTAAGTGACCTGATTTAATCCCTTTTCTGTTATGGGTAGATATATTCATGCAAATTACTAATGCTAGGCTCATATTAGATCAATTCATGTGAACTTGTATCCATTGCACCAATCTAATCTCTAGATTTGGCTGTTGGACATCAACTTAATTGTCCGGAGTCTGAGATGGAAATGCTCTGCAATGCTAGGCTTTTAGCTTGGTTAAACTGATTTTCAAGACAGATGCCTTCCTTGAGCTGATGTTAATCAACTTCACAATTCACATTAAAGAAGGGATCATTCCATGACAAATATTTTTCATCATCATACTGGAGCTCCTCTTGATCGGCAACACTGGTGAAGAATGGTATTAAAAGACTGGTCTTTCAAGAGATCTTCATATGCTGTTCTGGTTCCTTCAACGCTTTTTTTTTTTTAATTTTTATTTTTATAAATGCATCTCTACTACTTTTTTCTTTGTTTTCTGATGCAACAAGATTATCACCTGATATCTATGTGCGCAATGAGATTGTTTTTAAGCAGCATTCATAAAGGTGTCCACAAGTCTATTAGAAACCCGTTATTAATTCCTAAAACAACTTGAGGATGGTAATGGCAATCATAAAGCACCTAATTTCACTGTCGTCTGCAATTATATGGAATAGAAGAAACGATGACACGAAAGAAACAAATGTTTGCTTGATTTATTTTTGTTCCTCTCCATGCAGGTATTTGCTGCCTCTAGGAAAAAAATCTGTCAAGTTGGTGCCTACCGCCTTCGAAAAAAATTTCTCGAGTTGATGAGCAGATTGGTTCATAGGACAACCATAATCTTGCACTAGATGCTTAATAGATTACCAGAAGTTCTTGCAGATATGTTGGGTACCAGGTTTGATAATGTTATTTGTATGGAATAAATTGAGCTCAGCACATAACTTCTAAGAGATTTTCTGTCACCCATTGAATTCAGCACTTAGATCAGTGATGCCATACACTTTTTAGGGCAAAACCCTAAGAAATATATAAGGCCTCCTTATTGCTCACTGTCCAGTCCCAAGCCCAACACATTCTTTTAGATCTAAAAAATAAAAATAGAAAAAAAAAGATAAGCATTTCTGAAGGATCAAACATAATTATTTTTCAAATATAATAATTAAATAATATTTTATAAAATATAATAATTAAATAATAATGCATATATCAAGATGCTTTTTTTTCTAAAAACATGCCATGTATGATAGTAAAATCAAAAATCTTCTCTCAGTCGACTACGACCACGATCAGCCTCGTGATAAGATTCAAAAAAAACTAATCCTTGAACGAAGAATATCCAAATCATTGACGTGCTATCAATGATCAGTCCTACTGACTAGGCCCACAAGAAAAACTAGCTTTAGTTCACATGGCCACCATTTATTCCATGACAAGATAAAAAGATTAGTTCTGAATAAAGAATACCTGAATCATCGACATGCTACCAGTCATCAGCCCCACTGACTAGGTCCATAAGGATTAATTCTGCCAGCGATCAACTTCGACTGGCTAGGTTCAAGAAAAATATATTTCTGACGTGTGGCCAACGATCAGTCCCGTTGGCTAGATCCAAATCATCATCTAACTAGAGAGTTTTCTTATGCTTTTATCACAACTATTAAAAAATACTTATTTTCATAACAATATCAACTTAATTTTCATATATTTCAAAAGAGTAATAAAAATAATTTTCTTTCAAAATTTTATGCATCGATGGATAAATATAATTTTTTTTAGAAATCATATAATTTTAAAAAAATTATTTTTTTTCAAATTATAATATATAATAATATCATTATACATGATCAAATATTTTTTTTAAATATTTTTTCATAAATAAATTTTTAATTTTAATCTTTAATAATTTTTAAAAATTTATATATATAAATTTAATTTTTTAAACATATAAATATACATAAAAATAAACTCAAAGATAAAAAAAAAAATTACTTGTTGATCATATCTAAAATTCTATGATCTTCTCCGAATTGATCTCTAGATCCAATATTCTTCCGACATTGAAACTCTAACATATTAAATAATTTTTAATTAATTTTTTTATTTTAAAAAAATTAAATAACTAAAAAAAATTAATCTAGTCCGAATCTCGATTCTTAAGTTAGACCCATGCGATCTGATTTAACCTTGGTCCACTTGAATTGGATCAGTGGCAGCCCCCGGCCATGACGGATTCTGGTGTCGGCGGATCTCCGGCGGCCCTCGGACCCTCAGCGATCAAATTTATTCGGTGATGACAGCCGGTGCAGCGGGGAAAGAAAAGAAGGATAAAAACAGAGGTCCATTCCCCTGTAAAATCCGGCGACCGGTTACCAAATCCGGCCGTCCAGAGCTTCGTGGAGATCGGGAAAGAAAGGAAGAAGGAGAAGAAGGGATTCTTACCTCATTTCCGATGAGAAATCAGTGGTGGCTCTCATAAATCTTCGATAGAAATCCATGAAAATTTGATAGATTTCATCGGCGATTGACTAGGGATTTTGGGGTGACGAATCAAGGAAGAGGGTTGGGGGATTTATAGTGCATGGATCCTAGGGTTTGGTTGCCCTAAGATCTTTTCTTCTTATCGGAAACGGAGATGAGGAAGACTCCCACCGGGAGTCTTCTTCCGTCTCCTCCTCCACGCGCGCCGCGCGTAAGGTTTTTTTTTTTCTAGGTTATTACATTTCCAATGTTGTATTGGTGCTGCTATATTTCGGTCCTGAACTGGAACAGCTGGAGTTATGCGGTGGGCAGTGACCAAACCAAACCTGCCAGGCAAGTCCCTGGCTCAGATTGGATTCGCGGGACTCCCCAAAGCTCAAATTAGAAATCAACCGAATAGATGAAAAAAAAAATACGAGGAAAAATAAAAAATGGCATACCTTTAAGATCCTGATTTCTTTTGTTTATAAATAGAGGATTGGCGTGTGGACGGTCACTCCTATAAATGGCTCCGACATGATTTTCTGAGATTCAACGGTTGATGTTATTTTATTTAGTGTACGATCAACTGCTTTCATAAATGACTCCAACCCGATTCTCTATAATTTGATGGTTGATATTATTCTATCCGGCATATACTCAGCTGCTTTCAGAAATAATATGATTTGAAAGAACTATATCACCAATCTTTTCGTATATGGCGATCAAAGCAAGAGTCAAAATAGGTATGGATCGATGGCTGATTATGCATACTATTGAGAATAGAGGTCAACAATCAATACAAAGATCGGCGGCCAACCAAGATTCTATCTCTAAAATCGAGGTCGGAATTCAATGCATGGAGGCTATCGATGATGTGGGTCGATGGCCAGTGCATAAGTTGGCGACTGATGTTTGGATCAGCGGCCGATCCTAAAGTAGGTCATGACCAAAATCTACTGAAGGCTCCGATTCGGGCATCAGAGTTCTATCTATAACAAGTATAATGTAATTGATGGCTAAGTGGAAGGCCGAGAACAGAGGAAAAAGATCGAAGAAGAGATTAAGGTCAATGAAGTTGGAAGTGGAATTATTGTAGATTAGCATTGTTCCTTGAAATCGCATGAATTTTGTATCCACAAACTTGCATACATTTTTTACTTGCATCTCAAAACCTGAATTTACATGGGTTAACAAGAATATTACCAACGGTGGAACGGATATGTTTCCCTATGTGATTTTAAGGTAGCCTTTCCATTTCATTGTTTCTTAACTTCATATGATGGTGAGACGAATAAACGTAGTATTGTGACAACGAGCTGATAACCATGGTCAAGATGTTCTCTGCTTCAGAGAACGGCGCTTGACTTGCGCCATTGCGGTAATTTACTTTTTTATTTCCTTTTATATCTTTGCCTTCCTTTGCTCTTAGTTAGGTGCCATCATTCGAATGAATAAAGTGTGTCTTTACTCTTCCAGTCGGTTGAGGATCGTCGAAATGCCTTCTCTGCACCACAGTTAGCACTCGTACATTTAAAAAAATTAAAAATGATTGAGAGGACTGGATCGAAGACACTACACTTCAGCTTCTTGGGTTTGTAGATATTATTTTTTTTTAAAAAAAAATTGATAAGATGATTTATTTAAATATTTCTTACGTGAATACAACTAAAAAAATTAAAAAATAAAATATTCTGGAGCTCCTCAGAAGTACCCTCATCCTTGGTTCATAAAAAGTCATTACTGTATCCAGCTATAAAGGTTGCCACTTAGTGTGCGACAGTATTGACCTTTCGGAAGATATATCTAATGACTAGATTGGTACATCCTTCCAATAACATCGAGGCTTCTCGCAAAAGAAGATAACCGATTCCACTACCTATGACCATCATGGTAGAGTCACCCTCGAGAATAAGTTGTCCGGCTCCAAGAGTCCTTCTAACAAAAACTATCCTGGCCCAAACAGCATGCAGCTCCATTTCAAGTATCGTAAACTCCCGTAAGTAACTTTTTCCTATCATCACCAGTCTGAAGTTGGACCCACAAATTACAAAGCCGGCTCCACCATGTCTGTCTCTGACATTTTCATCAAAGTTGACCCCCCGAGGAACAGGATCTCAAGTAATAAACACTGATATTGGTGCCAACTTTTAGTGGCCTTTCTGATTACATCAGACTTAATTCGGCGGTCATCGAAGACTCTACACTAGGTTGAGCTTCTTTGGAATGTAGATATTGATACATGTTTTAGCGGCCTTTCTATTACATTAGCGTTAATTCGGCTGTCATCAAAGACTCTACATTAGCTTGAGCTTCTTTTGGATCGTAGTCATCGGTACATCTCTTGGTGGCGTTTCGGTTCCATCAGACTTAATTCGGTCGTCATCGAAGACTCTACGCTAGCTTGAGCTACTTTGGATTGCAGATATTGGTACATCTATTAGCAGCCTTTCTGCTGCATTATACTTAATTCAGCTTCTTTTCTTCGACCAAGTACTAGGCGCTGAAATACAGTTGCATCATAAAGGCCCCAGATTAATGATACCATCTTTTCTTATGGTTGTATTTATTTATTTATACGTCCATCTGTGATGAGTTTTACTTTTCTTTGATCGCATTCTGCTTACAAGAGAATGAAAATGAGGCTTCAAGGATGGCTGCTGCCAGATAAATCCCCACACTCCCCCATATGATCTACATCTACCTTTCTTATTAGGCCAACTCTGAATTTAAAATAAGATGCATCGAAATTTGAGGATTCTAGGTGTTTTCTGATCCATCCTTTGTTGATGCCCTGTTCTTAACTAGTGCTGCTTCAAGCATGATAATCTAATTCTAAACTTAACGACATCGATAGAAAGACCACATACCAAATTGCTTGCGTAAGACTGAGTTCATGCACGCATGATCTACTCCTCGTCGTTGCTTCTCTTGAATCAAAAGTGGACAATTAAAATGGAGGAAGAGAAGACTCGATACATCAACTTGTACTAATACAAGCCAAAGAAGGAAGTATGGTTACAATCCCAACAATTTATTTTCCGAGAGGAAGGCACCTAATCATCCATCCTCGTTAATGTTTATCCAGGGGCTTAAGCAACAAGTACGTGACGCCCATAGCGACCCACCCTCCGATCAGCACCCTCATCGCCGACGTCCTCACCTGAGACCCACCCAAATAAGCCCCTAGTCCTCCAAATCCGGCCAGAGCAACCGATGTCACGATAGCAAGCACCAAAAGCCTCATCCAATAATGGCTAATGAAAGCGCTCGACAGGAGCGGCACCAGTGAACCAGCCATGAACGCAAGCGCCGACGCCACCGCCGCCTTGATCGGGCATGGCAGCGACTCTCCATCATCACCTTTGCCTGCTTCCCTGCTTCTAGCCGCTGCAATTGCTCTCATCATCGGCGACCTCCCCGCTGACAGGCCGGACAACGCTAGAGGTGGTGATGCAGCTGCTAGTGTTGCCGGCGATGGCGGCGGAGGCGGCGGTGGAATGAAGTTTTTAGTAGCTGAATTCATGGCAGTCTGCTCGACTTCCTTTTTCTTTCTTCCTTCCATTTCAATGTCTCTTTGCATGGATACGGACACGAACTCGCCGACGGCCATGCTGAATGCACCGGCGACGGCGCCAGCGGCACCTGAGACGATCATAGACCAGCGATCCTCCTTGGCTGATCCAACTCCAAGCATGAGAGAAGCTGTGGACAGTAGGCCATCGTTGGCACCTAAGACTGCAGCTCGGAGCCACTGAGCACTCCGTGCTCGTGTTTCCTTCTCGTCGCCGCCATGAGGTTCATCAAGAACCGAGAGCTTGTGCTCGGAGCGTACGTTGGCAGGCTCTGCTTCCATGGAGGTAGGAGTGTGGCATTCCATGGCAGATCACACTCCTTATGCCATATATTTTTAAGACAACACAAAGACAAACTACAACTACGTTGATATTTGTTCTTTCCCCCACTTTTTTTTTCTTTTTTGTTCAAGTAATGGCTAATTATGTCATTCCTTGGTCGGTTCTCTCATATATGTTTGCATAAATGATGGTCGAGATTTTGTTTAGAGATTTGACAATTGCTGGGTCGAGAAATTTAAAGCATTTTAGCTGCTTGATGGAGAGCTGGCCAAGTGCTTAGTAGTTTACGTGTGCGGTTCCAAAAGAGGAGTGGATGATGTCTAAGGAAACTGCGGAACATTTCTTGTGAACGTCCCAGTCTGCCGGGCACAATATATATTCTCACGACGGAGAGAATTTATATTTTTTTTTCTGTGGAAGATAATGAAGTAATTTTATTTTTAAACCAGGAAACAAGTTTGTAGACTACTAACCGCACCCTTCAATTGAAAAACAGATTCTATCTTCAAAGTTTGGAGGATTCTTCCTAAAATTTTAATGTTGGATGGAGATTTTCTTTGGTAGAAAAACCCGTAGGTAATGAGCTACAAAATGGAGTGGCTTTCTGTCAAATGTCCCTAACCACTTAAATCTTGAGAACGGCAGATTCGATGCTAGGTCACTTGGTCTAATCATCAAAACTTTTATCAGCTTGATAAGCTAGCACATCCTTTCAGCTTTTTCTGAAGGTATATTGGGAGATCAACTCTCAATGATCTTAGGAAATCACATCCAAGAATATTAGTTCTTCCTTAAATAAGAGATGAGAGGGAAAGATAAACCCTAATCGACATTCCTCCGAGCATTTAGAGGAGTCGCCCAATTATTCAATTAGCGGGCTAGTCGCCTTATCCGATGATAAGTGAAGTCCGAGAAATGATTGCTTTATTAATTTTGTAGAATAATAAAAGATATTTTGGGCGCCAAAAATTTCTTTGAGCCCATCAAATGCCGGTATAACAGCTTTATACAATCATTTCTGTGCATCACACCAATCCCTTCATATAGCTTGGCAAGAGGAACTTTCCATCCACAAGGTAGGCATACTATAGCATTACTTTTGAAACAATTGATGTATTTTCAATATTATTCCACAAAAAATTTGAAACTATGCCATAACCTATTGGAGATAGAAATAGCATTCATACTTGAGATTTCTCAATGATGGATGGATAACATTGTGGCATAAGCTGCCAAAGGGGACATAATAAAGTAATTGTTGGTGTTAGTGATTTTATTGTGTTATCTGATCATGAAAGATGTCTAGAGCAAAGTGCATTTCGCTCTGAAATTTTCTTGTGGCAAGAGTGAAAGCAATGGCATAGGAGTTGTTGTTGTTGTTTCGTCCACATTATATATAATATTTGGTCCCTCTACTTCTGCTGCTGCGGTGTTTCATAGGTCCAGAAGAGCATAGATTGGAAGTTTCTGGAGGAAGGTCGCTCAATGAACCATGAATGCTTAATTGGCATAACTCTTTCTAGAAGCATACGTAAATTATTATGTTGGACAAGTACGGTGCATGTTAGAGGAAGCATCGATAGCTATGATTTTCATATTACTAAAATCTTTTCAAAATCAAAATCAGAATTAGAATGGCCATATTTCCAACGTTCTTAGTTGATGATGGGAATTGGAATCGAAAAGAGAATATAATTTGAATACCAGAGGAGAGTAAAAATTGAATTGAATTTTGGACGATCGAAACATTCTCATTTCTTTTTAGAATTAGAATGAGAATGAGAACGAGACTCCTTACTCTTTCTCATTCCCATTCCTATTTCAGCGTTCAATTCTCCCCAACCAAACATATTCAAAAAAATCATTTCATTAGGCATAGGAGTTCCAGCTTGATGTATATTTTCCTCTCTCTCTCTCTCTCTCTCTCTCTCTCTCTTTTTTTTCTTTCTTTTGTGAAAAATCAGAAGTCTAACATCGGTCCCCCTAATCTCAACTTCGTTGCTTACACCCATTCACCTCTTTACAGTAGAAACAGCTTTTTATTCTCGTACTACTTGTAAGCAGATCATCAAACGAATTCCTCTGGCCGTTCAACTAGTTAAAATACTAGTTTTTTTTATCTGGAAGGATGAATCCTTCATGGACGCTAAGGACTCCTACCCATATGCTACATGAGTACATGTATGGGGGTTTGGATTCACTAGCATGATTCAGGCTAGAATTGAAGATTTGACAATAGAGATTTGTGCACATAATAAGAACCAGACGAGAACATTTAGTAAGAAAACCAGTGTGAGAAGAGTGTGGGCAGGATTGGTGAACATCACAATCAATCGTAGATTAATCTCTCGACGAAACAGAAGCACGATAAATGGCGATGTAGGAAAACCTGGTGAAAAGATGTCAAGGAAAATGCATTTCGTGGCGCGGTAATGCACAAAAAGTTCTCTGGCTTCGCAACCTAGCATTCCGTGGATGGAACAAACTTTCATGCATTGGAGCATTACCTGGCGTCAATCAGGTTGATTGATCTTTTTTTCTCAACATCGTCCGTTGGATCATACCCAACACAGCTCTCAATGCACTCCGAACTCCCTCATTCATCAGGCTGCAAAGATCTCAAAGCAATGATTGGGCGATCCATGGGTGGATTCGCACGAAGGATGGTGAGCTCCACATTGTGTGTGTGTGTGTAACCGAATTGGCTTCAAAACAAATATATGGTGCCGAACATGAAATTGGCTCCTTCCTCGGAGCCCACATGTCCAATAGACAATGATGACAACATTTGATGAAAGGGGGCAAATAAATAATAATACAAATATATCTAATGCTACAGGCAAAAGAATATGGTTGAGAGGTTCCATGCTAGCAGCTAAACTCGACTTCGAATGCTGGTCTTTTATGCCGAACCCATACCGTTGCTGTTGCTGTTAGTCTGCCATGCTGAAGATATTTTCAGGTCTCCCATCGTTGGTATTAAAGCTAGAGAGCTCCTAATGAAAAAAAAAAAAGAAGGAGAGATAATACCAAGCCTGGCTGCATTCTACAATTTTCTTGTAATCAAGGTTGCTAACCTTGCTAGAACCATTAAAGGACATATTGAGGAAGAGAGTGGAAGATCGCGAGGCTGTTTGAAATATTTTATCACAATCTATGAGCCACTTCTGCTTCTCAAAACTAGGCAGTAGCATCATTCAGCAATCTAGGCAATAATCTAATTTCACCCCAAAACAAATACTATAAATAAATAAAACAAAATATTAAAAAAGAATACGAACTTATTCTCTTCTTGGATAGGCAAACCCTATCCATCATCTCATTTCGATCCAAATAAATTATTCTTTTTAATTTAATACATAGATAAATAATCCAAATTTTATGAAGAAAAGTGACAAGCCCTCTTTCTCTCTCCAAGCACACACCATCCATCACACTTGAGATCACTGCTGTCACATAATTATAGCTTAATCATGAACCAAATTATTGACATTAATCAATTTAAGAGAGTTAACAAGCCATAAACATGAGCAAACCACCAAACCGACTACGAATATTTATAGATGAACTTCTTATCAGAAAAACCACATCATCCATCTTAACATACATCAACCAATAACTCTAAATTAAGAAGAAACAGATATCATTAATTAATTTCCTCATAGACGGAAGGTGGGGGATGGATGGATGGAGGCGATCGATGGAAGAGATCGGATCTGATCGTGATCACTCGTCGTGGACGCGGCACTCGTCGGTCTCCGGGTTCTCCTGGCAGAAGGCATCGAGGGGGTCCCGATCGCTCTCCATCAGCCGGCGGCGAAGATGGGCCATGGCCTGGCTGACCTCCTCCACCTCGTCCCACGCCACCTTGCACCCGTCCGACACCTTCCCCTCCTCCCCTTCGCACGCCGCCTTCGCCTCCTCCACCTTCTTCTCTATCATCTCCGCCAGCTTCTCCTCCCTCATCGCCGTCCCCTTGTATCTCTTCCTCACCACCGCCACCACCACCGCCGCCGATCCGCTCCTTCCCGGCCACCACTTCCTCGTGGGAATCGAAACGATCGCCTCCGCCGGATCTCGTTGGGATCGCGATCGGAGGCCGCTTGAAGAAGGAAAGCGAGGACAAGACAGCGAGAGTGAGGACGAGGACGCCATCGATTGGATCGAGTTCGGGGGAAGCAAACCTTAGAAGAAGGGCAGAAGGCCTTTAATTTTCTTGAGGGCAGTCGTTATCGCTTTCGCTTTGCCGTCTTCCTTTCTTGTTCTTTTTTGGGCTAGAGAGCGGATGAGACGCTCGCCTAGGGATTGTTTCCAAGTCCTCTATATATCCTAATTTACTATTATATATATATATATATATATATATATATATATATATATATATATATATATATAATATGTATGTGTATGTATTGCGGTAGATGTTAATAGATGGATGGGTGACGACAACAAGAAAGTGCATTGAATTCTTGATGATTTAATTTTTTATTTTAAGAATAAAATTATCTTCATATTTTTTTTTGAGTATGCTTAATGTTTTGATAGGGACAAAATCATAATTAATTTTGCTATCATATTTTAAGATTTTAAAAATTATTTTTTTGTATCTCTAAATATTAAGAATATATTTGGTTAGGAAGAGTTGAACTTTGAAATAAGAATGAGAATGAATAACTCATATTTTAATTATTTAGTTAGGAAGGATTTCATTCTCATTTCGATCTTGAAAGGAATAGGAATGCATCATTCCCTAGTATCCAATTTTTATTTAAATTTTATTCCAATCTTGATTCCAATTTCGATCCTAATCAAATATTTTGAAGGTTATGACTGTTTTTATTTCTATTCTAATCCTTTCTAATTTTGTTTACCAATCAAATATGGTCTGACATAACTTTACAAACCACAAAATAGCTTCTCTTGAAGTAGCAAGAGATCATATCTTCCAATCCACTCATTTTAGTAGCTAACTAAACTTTAGATATTAGATGAATCCAGGGATGTCCGATCGATGCAAGACCAAATAAGATGTCACGAAGAAATAGCCAAAATAAAGACATAGCCAAGAAACTTTAGGTCAATAAGAAATCAAATTCTTAAAATTAAATATTTATAATTTGTTCGTTCCGTGCAAGGCCAACTCAAATACTTTGTATTTATAAAGAAGTCATTAAGTAGTGCAACTTCAATGTTATATCTACAATCAAATCTTGCTGATTAACTTATTGGGATAAATTAAATTTAAAAATTTGCCCTGCTATCAACAATCAAATTTAAAGATGAGCGCTTTTTTCCATTTATATACCTATACATTAGATTTAAGAAAAATGGTTCAAGACCAAACCCACACAAAGAGGAGGCAAAAAAAAGAGGAGGAAAGAAAGAAGACTACACTCTTATCGTGCAGAGATTTTGTGAAGTCCCACATGGCACAGATGTCTTTTTTAATTCAAGGCATGGTTGAGATGCATGGCAGTATTCCAAGTCTAAATAACATCAAACTTATTGCCAACGATGCACAATCTACTAAAAAAAAGAAAAAATAAGCAGCTTAGAATTGCAATGGCAAGAGAAATGACAATGGGGATGGAAGCAACGGAGTTGATGCTGCTGGTTGGACCAGTTTTGCAGGTCGAAGCAACATACAAGTTGGTGTATAATTAATAATTGACCGAAAAGGTGAGAATTAAAACTCTTGGATGGTCGACACACGCTTGTTATAACTTGGAAAACCAGATGATAATTGACAGTTTATAATTTAAGGGATGCATGTCGCTCATTGAATCCATCTCATTTCACAACAAATATAATACATGGGGATTGCATTATTATGGTGCTGTCGAGTTAGGAGCTAAATCCTACCAACCTCAGGAACCTCCACCATGGGCCTTCCATTGTCATCCGAAACAATGTGCCGAAAAACGGCCGGCTACCTGCGGCCAATTAATAGGTGAGAAGATATTGAAAAAGAAAGGTTTATGTGGAGCTAATGTGCTTTCCTCATGGTTAATGGGGGTAAACTACCAATATATCTGCGATCACTTCTTATCTTAATCATTTAAATTATTTCAACAGACCTGGTAGTTTACGTTAAAATTATCTCAAGCCTATCGACGGTAGAGAAATGAAGGGAGATCATCATGCCCCGAATCTGCCGTACACTCTTTGGGACGAGGTCCTAAAGAGCAGATAAGGCGTGCTTTTTTTATCAATATATCAATCTAACCATCATAAAAGCAAATTTATTAATAAATTCTTCAAAACTAATAAAAAAATAAAATAAATATCTAAAATAATTTTTATATAAAAATAATCAAGCAAATAATATCTAAAATTTTATACTCCTCGTCCAATCTCCATATGCTCTTATGAATAAAAAAATAAAAATAAAAATAAGCTTAATAAGTTACTGGAACATTAATTCAATCAAGTATTTTGCATAGAAAATAAATATTCAAGTTGCATAAAATTTTTATAAAAAGATTCAATGAATATAGAAGCATGTCATATCAATCAACATAGAATTAAAATATGTAATTACTTAAAATAAATTTTTTAATCACTTAAGGGTCGATCTTTTACTTCACTCTCCTAATCTCTCTGACTATGGCCATGATCAGCTCGTAACTAGCCCTGAAAAAGATTAGATCCTGACTACAACATGCCATCCATCAGTCATATATCGATGATCATCCCATTGAAGATTCGGAAGAAAAACTAGCTCTGATATCATATGGAGTTACATGCTCTCAACAGTTTGTGCCAATGATTAGCTCCGTCTAGTTAGGCTCAAAAGAAAACTAGTTCCTAAGTACAACATACCATCAATCGGTGTGTACAGTTATCGTCCTATTAGAGGCTCGAAAGGAGACTAGATCCCGACTTTGTATGATCATAGCCAGACTATAGAGTGGTCGAATCGATAAGTAATGCCAAAAATAAAATTCATGTGCAAATATATCAAATAAATTCAATCTAACATGCCGAAAGTATTTTCATATAGAACATATACTATACTTAATTTAAATAAAGATTCATAGCATTAAAAATAATTAAACAATCAGGAGTAGAGGTAACTTAGAATTCTTATCCTAGATTTTCATAAAACTTCACTAAGGAGGAATATCAATCAAAATCTAAAATAATTAAACATCCTATTAGGCTTCTATGCAGAAAATATTCTAACTTATATTATCAAATTTACCCCAACATCTAGGCATTCGACCAACCCTAAGATCTAAATATTATCTAAATAAGTATTTAAATGGAGTATATGGTTATCTATGCGAAGAGGAATTGATCGTGATCACTCTTCCTTGATATATAGATCTATATTTCTACCTGACCAAATTCAAATTTAATTCTCAAATTAAAGAAAAAATTAATCTAATTAATCAAGATTATGCTTGGTCCGGATGAATCGTTAGAAATAAAAATAGAGAGAGAATCAGTCCGGCCAAATCGGTGCAAGAATTTGATCATAATATATTATGCATAGATCAAACACAAAGAGAAAGAAATGACATTATAGAAATTAATTAATAAAATATCTAAAGAGTGAATAACATGAGAAAAATGGAGGGGAAAGAAGAGAAGGAAGAGAAAGAGAGAGGAGGGATGAGGAGGAGAAGAAGAGAGGGGTCATTGGTAGGGCTAGGATGGTGGCGGCATGGTAAGCATAGTTGAGGTCCAATGGCAGTTGGGATGCTGACAATGGTGGCCTGAAAATAAGGCCAAAAGAATTAGAAAACATGGATCAAAATGAACTTAAAATAATTTGAAAAATGTGATTGGATTTGGAAGGAATAGAAAAGGGAGGGAAGAGAGCTCGTTGGCGATCAGCGGGTCTTGGTCCATGACAACGATTTTTCACGCAATTCTAGAGGTCCAAAACTAGGCTAAAAACAAAATAGAGAGAGAGAGAGAGAGAGAGAGAGAGAGAGAGAAGGTTTTTGGATGATTGTGCTTGAGCTAAGATGGTTCGCTGGCCATCGAAAAGGAGAAGGAAGGGAGGGAAGAGGAGGGGAGTGCTTGGTGAAGCCGATTGCTGAGGAAAAGGTATTTTCAATAGGAAAGGATGCGGAGGAAAGTAAGGCTGACCTAATATCGATTATTCGTTGACTGCATTGGCCTCCAATGGCCGTCGATCGTTTGCATTGACCTGAAGATCACACATCAACCATCATTGGATGGCTTTATCATTGGACGACGAGGATCGGACAGGAGATCAGAACCTTTTCTATTTCAATCCTAATTTTTTCTTTTAATTTATAAATTGAAGTCGATAAGAAATTTGCTAACTTTAATTAAAAAATGAAGCCAACAGATAGAATTTCATAGAAATAAAGAGAGATATTTAGATAGATAGAGAGAAAGAGAGAGAGAGAGAGAGAGTTGGTCCGAGCTTCTTGTTTTCTTCCATTCTTCACTCTAATACTTGCCATTAGAGAGAGGGGGGAAGGGGGCGGGGGTCATTGAGATGGTTAAGATGAAACAGGAAAAAAAATTGTGAGTTATAACTATTTTATTAATTTTATTTTTTACCTCGCAGAAATAAGATAAACAGAACACAAAGCGCTGCTTCGCGGAGCACTCGTCTCTTTGCCAAGGGCATTGGGATGATAGGCGGGTCCATGTACCAACCCGCCGATTACGGCTGCACTGAGCGAGGAATGGAAGGAAATGGTAAAGCTTTTTTTTAATAAATATTTTGATGACTAAAAATATTTTAAATAATTAACAAGATATAAAAAAGACATAGTCATAGTGTTGCAAAATATTAAGAAACACAAATAAAATCACACCATAACATCAAGTGATAACAATACAAAGTTATTCAATCACTAAATACTTTCGGACGATGATTTTGAAAACTTTAATTGACTCACAGAGTTTATGAATTGGATCATTTTTCCAACGTCAAACAAATGAGAAATTCCGGAAACCGGTGCAACCTCAATTAAATGGAGTCCAAAGTCAATCTAAGCCTGACAGGTTTCCATTGTTGGGTTGGATCAGGTAGAAGACTTGGGTTATTACCATCTGCAATACTTTCACCTTTCCAAAAGAAATAAGGTTACAAAACAAAAAGAAAAAAAAAAAAAAGGAAGAAGAAGCTATGCAGAATGCAAATCATAAAACAAACGAATAGCTTTGTGTAGTTGATTGTATCCTAGAAATACTATAAAAGAAAATAAACACATCGAGGCATTTATATCACAATAGCATTATGAGCAACTTAATCTTCACAAGGTTGGTCAACCAACATAAATTTGAACAGACTAGAGTCGTAGTCTCAGGTCTGCCTGGGTTACGAGGTCTCATATAATTAATATCAAATTCAGATTTGAAAGTGGCCATTTTTTTAAAATATAAGCCTGACTTAGATGACTTTGTATGGATCACGCCAGGCTCCATAAGTCATAATGGAACGGTCAAATCCACTTGCAAAATCAACTTATAAGTTGTTGAGGATAAATCCTGCTCCTACCGAAATCTAGCTTGATGCTCAGCCTAAGATAACCAGTAGCCATGGAAGAGCTTCAACGGACGGATCTAAGCCAAACCCTTACAGTCGGCCGAACTACTTAGCCGACCGAACTCCTTCGAACTTCTCAGCGGCCAAACTCCTCAGCAGTCGTCCCTCAACCGAACTTCTAGCGATTGAGCTCCTTCCGAACTCTCAGCGGCCGAATCTTAGCCGCACTCCTCCAGCCAAATGCTTACGAGAGCCGAATTTTCCTCCAAGCTTCCTCTTCGATCAGACTTCTTCGGAAGCTGGACTCATCCCAGACACCCTTCGGACGGACTTCTTCAAGAGCCGGGCTCCTCCCTGACACTCCTTCGGCCGATCGAGCTCCTATCGAACTCTCCAGCGGCCGAGCCTTAGCCACGTACCTCCAGTCGGATGCCTACGGGAGCCAAACTCCTTCCAAACTTCCTCTTCAGGAGTCCGAACTCCTCCAAAATGGGTACACAACGAAGACCTTCAACCTCTCATTCGGCCGGCTCTGCAGCCATCACCATCAGTCCACCGCAAGCGATAGCGGCCCGCTATCAGGCGGCGATGGCTGTCACCATCAACTCACCGCAGACGCCCGTGAGACTGACTCCGTCGAACCTCGAGCGACCCGCCAGCACGCAGCTGCAGCTGTTACCATCAAGCTCCGCTATAAAAAGGACCCTCTAGATACGCTAATCTGGCCAGTCTCTCTGATCTCTAAGCTCTCATCTTCTTCTCCAAGCTCCGGAACTCATTCCGAGCACTCCATTCCTGTTGGTCAGAGCTGACTTGATCGTCGGAGGGTCCTGCCGGAGCCACCCCCCACCGGCTCCGGACGGAATTTTGTTTTGCAGGTCCCCGACGACGACCTCATCGTCCTCCACTCCAGCGGACTCCGACGGCGATCAGTTTCTGCGTCAACAGATTGACACTAGAAGAAGGGCTCGAACCTCCGACCTTATGGTTCTCTTGTTCTTAAAGGAGTGCTCGGCGATGAATTCTCCCTCTCCGAAGATCCCTCTTCTTCCTCACCAGAGTTCTTTTCCGAAAAGAAAATGCCTCCGGGAGAGAGCTTCGACTCGGCGATCGACGTCCTGCGCGCTAGGTCCATCTGCTCCCATTGCAGCCCCGGCAGTCCAGGCTCCACCCAAAGCCACCGCAGATGTAGAGCAGTTCAACCTGCTGGTCGGGCTCGCGACCCCACCGAAATGATGCAGACCGTGCGACAACCTCTGGCGGAGACTTTGTCAGCAAATCTGCCATGAGGATGCGAGGAACCGGCCTTAAGGAAGAGCATCTGGACATACCAATCGCCCTTAGGAAGAAGAAACGAAAAGCAGAAGTTCTCCCGTAGAAGGTTTCACAAGGAGGTCGGAACGAAGTTCGACGGAAGCGAAGGCGAACTCCCCCTCGAAGCTCATCATCGGAATGAAGTTCGACTCAAGTGAGGCCAAACTCCCCCTTCGAGTATGTCATCAACTAACCCCCTACAAAGAATTCACAGGGGGCGGAGTGAAGTTTGGGCAATAAAAGCCGAGCTCCCCCTCGAGCTCATCGTCAAAAAAGTTTGGACAAAAGAACCATGAACTCCTTCCACGGAAGCTTTCGCAGGAAAACGGAACGAAGTTCGGCGCAAGTGAGGCCGAACTCCACATCGAACCTCATCATCGGAATAAAGTTCGGCTCAAATGAGGCCGAACTCCCGCTCGGGTATGTCACCAAGGAAGCTCCCTACAAAGAATTCATAGGAGGTGGAATGAAGTTTGGGCAAGCTAAGCCGGGCTCCACCTCAAGCTCGTCGTCAAGAAAATCGGAACAAAAGAAGCATGAAGTCCTCCCATGGAAGCTTTCGCGAGAAAGCGGAATGAAGTTCGGTGCAAGCGAAGGCGGAACGAAGTCCTCCCGTGGAATGAAGTTCGGCGCGAGTGAGGCCGAACTCTCCCCTCAAACCTCATCATCGGAATGAAGTTCAACGCAAGTGAGGCTGAACTCCCGCTCGGGTATGTCACCAAGAAAGCCCCCTACAAAAAATTCACAGGAGATGGAATGAAGTTTGGACAAGCTAAGCCGAGCTCCACCTCAAGCTCGTCGTCAAAAAAGTCGGAACAAAAGAAGCATGAAATCCTCCCGTGGAAGCTTTCGCAGAAAAGCGGAACGAAATTCGGTGCAAGCGAGGGCAGAACGAAGTCCTCCCGTGGAATGAAGTTTGGTGCGAGTGAGGCTGAACGCCCCCTTAAACCTCATCATCGGAATAAAGTTCGGCGCAAGTGAGGCTGAACTCCCGCTCGAGTATGTCACCAAGAAAGCTCCCTACAAAGATTTCACAAGAGGTGAGATGAAGTTTAGCCGCGCTTATGACCGCCCCAGGGCAAACGAGGACTCCCTCTCGAGTATGACTACAAGGAAGCCCCGACAAAGGGGCATGAAGTTCTCCCGCAGATTTCACAAAGGGATGGAATGAAGTTCGACCGCGCTTACGACCTCCACAGTGCAAGGCCCGAACTTTTCGAGTCCGCCACCAAGAAATTCTCGACTGAAGGGCGCGAAGAAGTCCCTCTCCCGAAAGGCTCCGTGACTGCGCCCCCCTCAACGCTCCTCGAACTCAAATCCTCATGGAAGTTAAGAACCAGCGGCCAAGATCAGAAGGATTACGGTCTCCCCCAAACAAGCGCGATCGAAATAAGTACTGCCTCTACCATCGCGATCACGATCACGACACCGAGGAATGCATCCAGCTCCGAGACGAAATTGAGGAGCTCGTCGGAAAGGGGCGGCTGGATAAATTCCTCCGGCACCAGCCTGAAGCAGGAAAAGATCGGCCAAGGACGCTGCCATAGCCAGAGACGGCAAGGAGCTCGGCACTGCCATAGCCAGAGACCGCAAGGAGGTCGACCACCTTACGGCCTCATCCACATTGCCCCTGGGAGGAGCTTGGTGCATCAGCAATTCATCGTCTCCCTGCAACAAGAGCTTGCACCAAATTGAGAAGGCCAGCATGAGGAGGTCGTCCACCCCGGGACTTATTGCCGAAGAAACGTGGAGGAACAATGCTACCACGACCTTAAAATACAGAATTTGGAGATGCGCTGCTAGTAACTTTCTTTCAATAAAATTCTTTTCTTTCGATAATATTATTTCTGGATGCGAAAACTATGCGATGACAGGGAAGAAGCAGTCAATAATCGCCGCGTTAGGAACAGGAGGAGAATCTTGTCCTAACGCGAGCAACAACCTCGACTAGAGATAAGATCTCTCCCGAGCGACCGAGTCAACCTCGGTTAGGAACTAGAGGAGGACCTCGTGCTAACGGGGCAGGTCAAAGGCCTTAAAGCTTGGCTGCAGGAGATAAGATCTCCCCCGAGGAAAGCTCGGCTGCATGAGATAAGATCTCCCCCGAGTGCCCGCTTCAAACTCGACTGCTGGAGATAAGATCTCTTCTGAGGAAAGCTCGACTGCAGGAGATAAGATCTCCCCCGAGTGCCCGCTTCAAGCTCGGCTGCAGGAGATAAGATCACCCTCGAGGAAAGCTTGGCTGCAGGAGATAAGATCTCCCCTGAGTGCTCGCTCCAAGCTCGACTGTAGGAGATAAGATCTCCCCCGAGGAAAGCTCGGCTGCAGAAGATAAGATCTCCCCCGAGTCTCCGCTTCAAGCTCAACTGCAGGAGATAAGATCTCGTCCGAGGAAAGCTCGACTGCAGGAGATAAGATCTCCCCCAAGTGCCCACTTCAAACCCGGCTGTAGGAGATAAGATCTCTTCCAAGGCGGAAAAGCTTGGCTGCAGGAGATAAGATCTCCCCCGAGGAAAGCTCGGCTGCTGGAGATAAGATCTCCACTGAGGAAAGCTCGACTGTAGGAGATAAGATCTCCCCCGAGAAAAAATCTGATAGCAGGAGATAAGATCTCCCCCGAGGCAAGCTCGGCTGTAGGAGATAAGATCTCTCCCGAGGAAATATCGGCTGCAGGAGATAAGATCTCCCCCGAGTGCCCGCTTCAAACTCGGCTGCAGGAGATAAGATCTCCCCCGAGGCGGAAAAGCTCGGCTGCAGGAGATAAGATCTCCCCTAAGGAAAGCTCGACTGTTGGAGATAAGATCTCCCCCGAGGAAAGCTCGACTGCAGGAGATAAGATCTCCCCGAGTGCCCGCTTCAAGCTCGGTTGCAAGAAATAAGATCTCTCCCGAGGAAAATTCGGCTGCAGAAGATAAGATCTCCCCCGAGTGCCCGCTCCAAGCTCGACTGCAGGAGATAAGATCTCCCCCGAGGTGGAAAAGCTCGACTGCAGGAGATAAGATCTCCCCCGAGGAAAGCTCGACTGCAGGAGATAAGATCTCCCCTGAGTGCCCGCTTCAAGCTCGGCTGCAGGAGATAAGATCTCCCCCGAGGCGAGAAAGCTCGGCTGCAGGAGATAAGATCTCCCCGAGAAAAGCTCAACTGCTGGAGATAAGATCTCCATCAAGGAAAGTTCGACTGCAGGAGATAAGATCTCTCCCGAGTGCCCACTTCAAGCTCGGCTGCAGGAGATAAGATCTCCCCCAAGGAAAGCTCGGCTGCTGGAGATAAGATCTCCCCGAGGAAAGCTCGACTGTAGGAGATAAGATCTCCTCCGAGTGCCCGCTTCAAGCTCGGCTGCAGGAGATAAGATCTCCCCCGAGGAAAGCTCGACTGCAGGAGATAAGATCTCCCCGAGTGCCCGCTCCAAGCTCGGCTGCAGGAGATAAGATCTCCAAGGAAAGCTCGGCTGCAGGAGATAGGATCTCTCCCGAGTGCCCTCTTCAAGCTCGGCTGCAGGAGATAAGATCTCCCCCGAGGCGGAAAAGCTTGGCTGCAGGAGATAAGATCTCCCCCGAGAAAAGCTCGGCTGCTGGAGATAAGATCTCTCCCGAGGAAAGCTCAACTATAGGAGATAAGATCTCCCCTGAGTGCCCGCTTCAAGCTCAGCTGCAGGAGATAAGATCTCCCCCGAGGTGGAAAAGCTCGACTGCAGGAGATAAGATCTCTCCCGAGGAAAGCTCGGCTGCTGGAGATAAGATCTCCCCCCGAGTGCCCGCTTCAAGCTCGGCTGCAGGAGATAAGATCTCCCTCGAGGAAAGCTCGGTTGCTGGAGATAAGATCTCCCCCGCTTCAAGCTCGGCTGCAGGAGATAAGATCTCCTCCGAGTGTCCGCTTCAAGCTCGGCTGCAGGAGATAAGATTTCCCCCGAGGTGGGAAAGCTCGACTGCAGGAGATAAGATCTCCCCCGAGGAAAGCTCGACTGCAGAAGATAAGAATCTCCTCCGAGTGCTCGCTTCAAGCTCGATTGCAGGAGATAAGATCTCCCCCGAGAAAAATTCGGCAGCAGGAGATAAGATCTCCCCCGAGGCAAGTTCGGCTGCAGGAGCTAAAATCTCCCCTGAGAAAAGATCGACTGCTGGAGATAATATCTCCCCCGAGGAAAGCTCGACTGCTGGAGATAAGATCTCCCCCGAGTGCCCGAGGAAAGCCCGACTGCAGGAGATAAGATCTCCCCCGAGGAAAGCCCGACTGTAGGAGATAAGATCTCCCCCGAGACAAGCTTGGCTGCTGGAGATGAGATCTCCTCCGGACTTCGATCTGAACCAGCGCGGAGCCCAGAAGAAGACTTTAGCAGTCGCCTTTTCTGCACTCCCTTCCTTCGAGTTTCGAGCTCAGGAGTGGGGGGCTACTATTGGGGATAAACCCTGCTCCTGCCAAAATCTAGCTCGATGCTCAGCCTAAGATAACCAGTAGCCACGAAAGAGCTTCAACGGACGGGTTTAAGCCAAACCCTTACAGCCGACCGAGCTCCTTCGGACTTCTCAGCGGCCGAACTCCTCAGCGATCGTCTCTCGGTCGAACTTCTAGCGACCGAGCTCCTTCCGAACTCCCAGCGGCCAAACCTTAACCGCACTCCTCCAGCCAGATGCTTACGAAAGCCGAACTCCCCTCCAAGCTTCCTCTTCGGTCGAACTTCTTCGGGAGCTGGACTCATCCCAGACACCCTTCGGACGAACTTCTTCAGGAGTCGGACTCCTCCCTGACACCCCCTTCGACCGACCGAGCTCCTACCGAACTTTCCAACGACCGAGTCTTAACCGCGTACCTCCAGCCGGACGCCTACGAGAGCCGAACTCCTTCCAAGCTTCCTCTTTAGGAGTCCGAACTCTTTCAAAATGGGTACACAACGAAGGCCTTCAACCCCTCATTCGACCGGCTCTGCAGCCATCACCATCAGTTCACCGCAAGCGATAGTGGCCCGCTATCAGGCGGCGATGACTGTCACCATCAACTCGCCGCAGACGTCCGTGAGACTGACTCCACCGAACCTCAAGCGGCCCACCAACACGCGGCTGCAGCTGTCACCATCAAGCTCCGCTATAAAAAGGACCCTCCAGATACGCTAATTTGGCCGATCTCTCTGATCTCTAAGCTCTCCTCTTCTTCTTCAAGCTCCGGAACTCATTCCGAGCACTCCATTCCTGTTGATCAGAGCTGACTTGATTGTTGGAGGTTTCTGTCGGAGCTACCCCCACCGATTCCGGACGAGACTTTGTTTTGCAGATTTCCGATGACGACTTCATCGGCCTCCACTCCAGCAGACTCCGATGGCGACCAATTTCTATGTCAACACAAGTCATGCCAGATTCTTGACTTGACCAAAAAGGTTCTCTGAAAGGAGCTTCAGCTTGCAGAAGTGCTTGGTGTCACAAGGCTTCCAAGTTTTAGATTTTTTTTTTTTTTTAAAGGGTCATGAAATCAGACAAAATAATGGAAAACAGATGAAGGCACTAGAAAAAGGCAAAGCAGATTACCAGTGCACAAAGATAGCCGCTCCAAAATATTCAAACAAAAGAAAAAAAAGGTGTGTGATTCCAATCCATAACAATCAACAACAAGTGTAAGTATTAACAGATCATTGTAGGTCATCTATGAGAAAAATTGACAACTGGTTGCTGTGGGTCAGTTATGGTTGGAGCATTCTCAATCTGCATGCAGTGAAAAATGTAGAAACATATAGGAATAAACTGGATCTTAAAAACATAAATAAATAAATAATATTTAATATAGTATGGAATAAATGGGAATCCTGCACTTACAACAAAAAAATGCCTTTGATGGCTCCGCTTGTATAAATCTTCCTAAAAGATTAAACAAGATACATAACATAATTAATCTAGATCTATTTTCAGTTTTCTACGCTAGGAGATGACATCAAAAACTTTTGCAGCAGTAAACTTCATAACACACAAGAAAAAAATAAAATTAAATAAAGCACACATTGGTATCACAAGATAACTATTCTGTCTGAATAGCAGTTATGCCCTCAAGAGCTGAGCCATGGTCCATGGATTGCAAATCCAACTCTTCATCAGAGTCGATCACTTCTTCAAAATCGTAGTAGGCATTTGCCTGCATAACATTCTCATTGTATTAAACTTCTTGAAGGAAAAATAATATGTAAGGTGGAGTAAAAGTAGGTTTATAGTACATTGGTTTTGAAATGAGAAACCACACAAGAATGAAACAGTTCTCTTGCAACAGCCGGGAAAAACTTATTTGACAATAGCATTAGACCAACAGAAATTTTAACAAGCAAGGCTTCTCTATTTTGTTTTTCATCCCTAAAATATCAAGTTAGGTAAAACTTATTGCTTTTATGATGAGAACATGGAATTTTAGCCAACAATGTGGAGCTATGATGAATAAAAACAAAGAATATATTTTTTTTTCTTGCAGTTAGGTAACAAAACCCTCCTTTAATATAATAAATCCCCAAATAAATGCAATACATCGAACAAACTAGAAGCATTGCCAAAAAAAAAAAAAAACAAAAGAAAAGAAAACCTAGTATTTTGCTTGCTTTTCACTGGGTTACGTAATGATTGAAAGAAGCAGTCGTGTACCTGAGGCCTTGGTTTTATGGCTTCAAAAGTATGGAATTCAGGAGAAGTAAAATCAGGTGAGTGTAGTACAATATATGCACCACGGTTGTTGAATCGTTCTTCCGTAGCCTGCATTAGTTATGATATACTGCATATTTCAGAATTCATAAGAAATATATATCACAAGAGATTGATACTGAGTATTATAATCAAGTGTCTCATGCAGATCATATGCTCATATATTAAAAAATAAAGGTGGTTTCCGTTGACGAGTTTAGTTAACAGATGCTGCAGAGTTGGATGCTACAACACCAAGATAAAATCAAGAGTTTAGATGTTAGGCATGTACGTATAGAAGGTCATGAAAGTGGTAACCCTGTGTTTGGTTGGGGTCATAAGGAGGATGGATGAAGTTGGAAGGATGGATGGTCTCCATTCACCATTTGGTTCAAAAAGTTATAGGAAGAATGGATGAAAAAGTAAGATTCTACATCTACCTGGCTCATTAATTTGCATCCTCCTAATATGGTTGGGATCATAAGAGGAAGGATCATGAGGTTGGAAGGATGGATAGTTTCCATTCACTGTTTGGTTCAAAAAGTTACGGAGAGGATGGATGAAAAAGTAGGATTTTTCATTCACCTGGCCGACCAATTTGCATCCTCCCAAATTGCCTGGCCCACCAATTTGCATTCTCCATTCACCATTCGGTTCAAAAAGTTACAAAAAAAATAGATGAAAAAGTAGAATTCTTCATTCATTCGGCCCACCAATTTGCATCCTCTCTAATTGGGAGGATGCAAAGAAGGATGGATGAAGCATTGATGGATGAACTTTTGCATTGATAAAATTATCCCTTATTAACTTTTTTGACAAAATTATAATATTTCTTCACTTTTTCATTTATATTATTTTTATGTATTTTTATATATACTATTAAATTTTATTACTAATTATTTAAATTTTAGTACATAATTTGGATAATTATAATTAAATTAGTAGAATTATCTTCAATTTCTCCATTTTTATGTACTATTTTTAATTAATTATTTATATAATATTAATTAATTATAAAATTAAATTATAAATTAACTAGTTATTTATATAATTAATTCATTAATAATTTAATTATAAAATTATTTATTAAATTAATTAAATTAAAATTAAATATTTATATATAATTATAGATTATAATGATTATAAGTTTATATATTATTTACTTATTTAGTATAAATTAGTGTTATAAATTGATTATAGTAATATTTTTTTTTCAAAGAATAGTTTAATAAAAATATTATATAAATATCATCCATCCTTCCTTTCATTCATCCTATACCAAACAAAGAAGGAAATCACTTCTATCCATCCTTCCATGTTTCACCAAACATATGAAAGGATGGATAGATCCTCCATCCATCCTCTCCCTCATCCATCCTTCCTTCTCCATCCATCCTTTCTTCAATCCATCCTTCATACCAAACAGAGGATAAAAGATGCATTGCTGAAGGCAAGTATTAACTATAAACTACTCCATAGCAATAAAAGGACACCATAGAAACGAACTACAACATTTTTGCATGCTATGGTGTTAAAACCCTATTTATATTGTATTAAGATCTCTTTTGACAATAATTCAAGTTTAACCAATAAAATAATAAAACAACAACATCTATTTTGACTAGGAATGCAAAATATATATTAGCACAAACATAATTACAGACATTAGATAATCTTCCACAATATCAAGGAATTGGATTTGAGGAAGATGATTGAGCGTGGCTGACAGGTTTCCATAGTTCTTGTTATTACAGGTTGAATATTGGCATTGAATTGTACAACAATTAAGATACTGCATCCCTGGGAACATGGTAGTAGTTAAAGCTGCCTATTCCATAGGCAAGGAGAAAATCTGCAATGTGGCAGCCCAAAAAAATCTCAAAAAACACTTAACTTATTTGATGTACGCATCTGGAATTTGCCAGTTATTATTTGGGGATGAAGCGGGCATGTGCGAGGTGCTCTGTACCCATTTAATGAAAGTCTCCGCATAAATGAGTGGATGAGAGGCTATAACTCGAACAACATTATATAGGGCTAATGCCAAAATATAAGCACAAAATGAAGTAGGTTTTTAGTGAAGTTCCAATTATCAGAAAAGAGAAGTCTATCCTATGTCACAAATAATTCCTCGCCCGAAATGAAAAGTAGATAGACAAACTCAACATCAGAAAATCATAACACAATTGCTAGAGTGTGCATATTGTTGATGCATGTTTAATTATTTTTGCATTGGTTTTCTTTATAGGCAGCCATCTCCATGGATATGACAATAAGCAGATCAGTGTTCTTAAAGCAAGTGCAAAGGATTCTGTAACTTGTCTCTATCTGATGCCTAGTCTATAAATGAGTCACTACAGAACTTTCTCAAAAAATCATTAGACCAGACGACTATACTTGAAAAAAGAGTCAACAAGATCTTCCTTTTTCTCGCTCTCTTTTTTTTTGTGTGTGTACGTGTTGGGGTGCTTTTGGGGGAGGGTGGAGAAATAATTTAACAAAATTCTTTGCATTACATGTTTAAAGTGTTTAAATAAAAGATATATTAAATGTAAAGGGTAAAAAGAAACCTGAAATTGGGGGTAATCAGGAGCACTAAAAAGAGTAATAAGCTTTCCTGATTCCACTGTATGATCTATTGTATAGCCATCATTCATTTCAGTAAGATCATGCCGTTTATCCCTTGCATCAGGGCCTTCATGTGACCTGATAATCAACTATAGTTCCAAAATAAACAAGATCTCAGAAAATTCCACCCGCAAATTTAACATATCTATATAAATTAAACCTCCGAAATATGGGATGATGCAAAACCAAAGAAGCAATCCAACCATAACAAAAATCCTGTGGATAATTTTTCCAAGAGAAATCTGATCATAGTTGGGGGCAATTTTCTAATTGATGAAAACAGTGTCTCAACCTTATACCATTGGTAGATTATTATTTTAAGAAATCAAAGACTATGAAAAGATAGAAACATTACCTTAAAAAGGTTTTAAGCTCTATTCTAATTATCCTCGTAGGGAACTAGAATTAAAATCCTTTGGTACTTTAACTAGGTAAGGATATCAAAATACAAAGTTGCCTCAGTTTATGTGGCGTATATTTGTATTTCATTTAATGATAAGAAATACAACAATCTGATGTTTGTAGAAATGTGTCCACATGGTTCACTACTTGGTGTAACTCAAAAAGAAAGTTGTCGCTGGTTGCAATAATGCAAAGATGATAGCATTTCAGACAACAACCCCTATAAATATTCCAAGATAAAGCCACAATTCCTCACATATTATATGAGATACAATTAATGTGATTTTTCATATATGCTGCCACATGCACTGCAAGCACAAATAACTCCCACAAGCTTAGGACAAGTCATTTTTGGCCTAACTTCTGGAGCAATATTTATGTTAATATGCATATCCTGAACTAAATAAGACTTCCTAAGATCAAAGAAGAATTTTGTAAGCAAATATGTGATGCTACTTCAAGCAAACTTCTTGAAGCAACAAAACAATAGATACTAACAAATGTAAACAGCTTCAAACTTTGAAATTTCACTACAGAATCCTATTATGTGCTTCACAATGTATGAATATCTAAGATTGATAACAAACAAGCTAGCATATCACCCCCCACCTTCCAAAAAAAGAAAAAAAAAAACTGTATGACATATGTTGTCAAAATGAAAAGTTTACTCTATCATTGAGAATATTTGTGTGTCAAAATCAATGTAAAACTCATTTAAAGTTTGTGATCCATCATCTAATAAAAATAGGGGGAAATCCCCTCATACATCATAAGATGCACATCATCGCAAAGAAAGGAAAATAAAATATATCCGAAAAAGGTAATGCAAACCTTTAGATTATATTTTTTAAGGAACTCTTCAGTGCAATCAGGTCCCCATAACAAACCAATTCCTCTCTCTTTGTTTGGAGAAATCCCTGGCTTTAGTGAAGGATCAGACCATAGTACATCACCAGGTATCAAGTTTGAACCCTCCCATGGAGGGTCAAGAACTGTTCGCCTTGCATTTTGTAACTCCTCCAATGAACCAAGCTTTAGCAAGTTTGTCTCAACATTGGTGACTACCTTACGGCCTTTTTTGCCTTTTGATCTCTTTGATGAAGCAAGATTCATGCTGCGAAAAAGCCCTCCATGAGCAGTATATACACATCCTGCTATAATGGATGCCAAAGGAAGACCTTCAAAACATCTTAAACACTTTCGATAGACTTGTTGGCCTTGATCTCCATATTTAACCATTACCTCTTTCTCAAAGCCATAAACAGATGTGCAGTACTTGGATTCATGATTACCACGGAGGAGAAATACTCGATGTGGTAAAAAGACCTAGAAGTCAGGAAGACACATGTAAATGTACAGTAGAAAGGCAACTAGTAACGGGTAATAACTTTTCTTAATGATGTACAAACTGATAAAATAAACCTAGATGTAGTGCATTAATTACCCATTGCATATGTGTAAAGGTCATGAACTATGTTGGACAATATTAATCCAACTGCTAGATACTTTCAGCACTTTAGACAACATTGCAATCAGTAGAGAATTATATGTGTGTGTGAGCATGTGTGTAGATGAATGTATTTCATACAGAAAATGTTAGCTACCTTAACTTCTGGGCCCCATGTCTGTGCTCAACCACAACCCAAACACCCCCCCCCCCCCACACACACACACAAAAACAAAAAACAAAACCAAAAAACAAACAACACACATGAACACAATACAAACAACCACCTTCCAAAGCGCATGGTTATATTGTTAAACTATCGATCACTTGGACTCATACAAAAAAAATTGTCATGCCATTCTTGGACTTCTGAGTTGTTTCATCAATATAATGAATGGAATTTAAGACTAAAATGCAGAGAACCAGAGTATTAATTAAGCCATTGGGCTTGGTTCTAACAGTTTGAACACCTCTTCTCATTGTTGACTTTGTGGAGAGGTTCTGGTTTGGAATCCAAAAGGTGGCATTTCCAACATTTTTCTTCAAAAAAGGGTGGAAGTTGCTACTTAGCTACAGTTTCAAGTGCCACAGATATTATCCTGTAGGTTCTTATCTCATGATCAATATAGACAAAGTTTTAAAAGTTGCTTAACAAAAATTGTGGCTTCACAAAGTTTCAATTATGCAAATTGGAGTTCAAGAGGCTTAGGACTGTTGCATATTTTGCTGCATTGCTGGTTGTAGTTTTTCCTGAATTTTGCTAATTTCAGATTCCAAATATTAGGTAACAAGAAGCCATTTGGGTGAAAGATCTAGGATTCACTGTTCACATGCTTCAGGGTCTGAAACAGGGAACCATATTCGATGATTTAGCTTATTAATACTTGGCTCATTCAGCACTAAGCCTTTTGTCTTAGAGGTTATGTTTGAGTAATCAAGGATAGTATGAACAATACTAGCTCTAAGGGTTCAGATTCCACGACTTGCCAAGGTCTAGTATATTATATGATGAGCACTTGAAAGTGATCGCTTTGGTCTCTTCTTTAGTATAAACATCAGTTTACTTATAGTTCAACCGACAAATAAAAAACCTTTCCTTGAAGCAAAAACGCAAAACCCATTTAAAAGAAATCATTTAACTTTTTGGAATAAAAAAGGGAGGAACAATTTCGAGTCCAGACTCAAATCAACCCTCCTTATATATTTTTCAGATCACCGTCCATGTAAGCGTACTAACCAACCATTCCCAACAAGTAAATCACCATAAAATAATTAGTTTTTTCAAGCTGAACCAGAGTAGGAAAAAGAAAAGGAAGACAAACGCCAAAAATTCGATCTTTGGAAGCAAAATTCGATATTTGAAGGTAACTACGTAGAGCAAGGGGAGAAAGAAGCAGAGAGAAGACCTTCCAAGCCAGCAAGAGGACGAAAGTCTCCAAGCCCCAGGCACCCCGATCCACATAGTCTCCATTAAACACAAAGAAGCGATCTTCCGATGGAAACCCAGCATCCTCCAGCAAGAAGATCACATCATGGAGCTGGCCATGAACGTCGCCGACAACGACGACGCTGCAGGACTCGTCGCAGACGTCGACGGTCACGCAGTTGCGCTCCTTGTGGAGGATGTTGGAGGCGGCGAGTACCAGGCGGTGGAAGACGGGGAAGGGGAGGACGGAGGGGAGATCGGAGGGCGGGATGTGGCGGGAGGCCCAATCGAGGGCGGCGGTGAGGGCCCGGATCCATTCGACGGTCAGAATTCCATCGGCAGGCCAGGAGAGGGTGATCCCCGGGGGGGAGGGAGGAGATGGGGTCGTGGCTTCGGTTGCTGAGGACGAGAGATCGGGATTGGAGATTTGCTTCGTGGACATGGATGGGGGATGGAGGGGTTTTGGAGGCGTTGGGAGATGGAGGGGAGGGAGGAGGGATTGGGAGTTCGTGGCAGAAGGTTTGGAGGTGATGGAACGTAAAGTAGGGTTTGCAAGGTGATCCTTGGGAAGATCCAGGACAGATGCAAACGGCAAGCGCTGGCAATTGCTGGACCAACGACCGGATCGTTGATTAATCAAAAATAAAATCAATCAACAGGGAGATGTATGAGTGGGGGGAGGATGTGGAAAGTTTTTTTTCTTTTTTATTTCTCCCCCCTCTAGCAACAAATTTGTGTTATTTCGTCCAAAAAAAAAAAAAAACAAAAAAGCTATTTCCATCCACAACAATTTTTTTAATTAAAAACATAGAGAAATTTATGTTACCGCCTGGTGAAGTGGTTTAAGAGATTGATGTCAAGATTAAAGATTTTACTTGATCCCCAGGAGATGTAACCATAGGGGGTGACATTCCATTTCTTAGAAGAAAAAAGATATCGGTGGACTTTGAATTAAAGATCTAGAGATTGGCTAATATGATGGTTGACTGGATGGCTTTGTTATAGGAAACCTCATCTGTATCATCTGGTTATTTTTGAGATCCGTTGATGGTCGATGCGAGTAAGCGTATTTATCCAAAGATTATGGAAGGCAACCAATTCAACAAAAAAAATAGATAAAGAGATAGAGAGAGCTAAATTGTAAGAAAAAAGAGATGATTTTATCGAGAAATATGAGAAATGATGAATATATATATATATATATATATATATATATATCTTACAAGGCAAAAAAAAATGATGAACATCAGTCGGTGAAGTAAGAAATGCCGGTTATAATCTTCTTAAGATAGCAAAAGTTAGAAAAGATGTACCATGGATGGTAAGAATTGAAAGGTGTGCAAGAGTTTGTAAGAATTTTTATTGTTCTTTTGAAGAGCTGGATGGGTCTCCTATTGTTTTTAGGAAAAATAATATGGGGGGAGGGGGTCTAAGGAATAGAAGAAGAATGAGAGAATAACATAGCATCCATCAGAAAGAAAAAAAAAAAAAAAAAAAAAAAAAACTTGAAATGTATAAAATAATCATTTCATTAGCTTCAATATCGCTAGGGATTTATCTCTTTCAATACACGCACGCATGCTAGTTAGTTGTATGCAATAATAACACAATCATGGAATAAGAAGATCTACATCTTGTGATTCATTACCATGCATGTCTTGCATTGAAGTTCAAAAAAAGATGCACCTAGATAATCACCAAACTAAAAAGTCTTAATAAGACCAAAAACTATGTCAGAATAAATTTAAACAATCAAATGCTAAGATTTGTCTCGATGGGTTGAGACACATTTTGAAGGATTTCTGCTCTCCTCCTTTCCTTAGTTCCCCTCTCTCTCTTCACCTTGCCACTACCATCCACCAATGTTCTTTTCTTGTAGCTAGCGTGGAGAACAAAACCCTAATCCTTGTCCTAAAATTATAGTACTGCATTGCAAGGTTCTTGGATTGCCAAGATAGCAAAAGATCATATATAGGGCCAAGCTCAAGGAGAAGTTTGATCATTAGATAGGTAGAGATGGACCTAGCAAAGGAATCCAACTGGCCTCCGCCTGCAAGTTTCGAGTCTTGAGGACCAGGGATCCATATCAAGTAGGTTTGATCAATGAGCTTGAGAGGATGGATTAAGTTGTCTTCCTCGATCTATTCTAGTTAGAGAATTTGTTTATGGAGGGAGCCCAAAAGATGGGATTGTTTCAAAATCCAAGAAGCGCTTGGAAAACTTGTAGCACTAAAATGACATGTCCACCTACTACTGTTGTTAGTGAATATATTTGATACTTACCTCTCCAAATATATCCAACAGAAAGTAATATCTTTGAAAACCCACAATCAACTGTATATAGATAATGATTTACACAAGCATGCAAAGGTAGCCTAGCTTGACTAAATCAATCTAGGGTTGTAGGTGGGTCAAGCAGGCAAAATGCATGACAACTGGCTGCTAAAATATGGATTCTGATTGATATATGTTATATGAACTTAAGTCCAACAAGAACGGACCCAAAAATATTTGGATCACATCCCTATAACTAAGATTTTCTCTTTTACTAACGGCATCCATCTTTTTTAGTTCTTATCCTCTAAATTTATCACGAAAACAAGAGTAGCTCAACGATCGAATGTAGCAACTCTCTATCATTTAACATAAATCCAGATAAATTTTGAATCCATGCATCATATTTTATCTCTAATGTATCCCATGTGAGAAAATACTTTGCGCACCGCCTATGGTGATTGGTTCATGCGCGGGGGCTGGGAGAAAAAAAATTTTTTTTGAAGGGCACCACGCTCCGGCCGTATGCATGAATCAATCATCATGGGCACTGCGTGCAGGCTGCACCGCCCGCAGTGCATAAAGAATTTCTCATCACAAGTGTTTAGTACAAGAAAAGAAGGGTCCATACATAAAAACCTCGTGAAATCTTTATCATGCTACATTCTAACCCAACCAAACCTGGTTATTTGCATGATTAACCTGCATCAAGCCGGGCCAACTCACAGCTACCTCGTTCAATCCACATTTAAGCAGGCTGGCTTTATCCCGCTGGGTGTATTTGAGGCTTGAGATTATATTTTGTTTGGCCGAAACTGCCAATGGCCAGCCCAGTACAGCTGATGCATACATCTAATCTAGCTAATAAATAAATCGTCGAACACCTAATGGAGTAGGTGCCCGGAAATCATGGTGTCTATGGTCCTCGGTCGGCGTAGTTTGCGGTGTAACATTACTTTCCCTTCATTAGGTGGTGTAACATTAGAAAATGGATGCTAACAATTATATGTCACAGGCTATGTAAACAATAGCCGTCCAACTGGATGAGAACAAGATGAAAAGGACACTCAAAGCAGGTTTGGGCAATGGTATTAGAGTAATATGTGTCATCTAAAACAGAGATATTATTTTACAAGAATGTATGAGCTCAAGCTGATATCTTCTGAAAAGCTGAAATTAATTTTTATCTGCATATAATAAGCAACAACATGCCATGACGACTCAATATTCATGTCAGTGACAAGGTGGCCCTTAGCTTTGATTGGCTCTCAATATAAAACTTTCCAAACGATAATATATTACAAGCAAAGAGTGTCTTGTCTTCGAAAATGCATCAGGGTTCCCTCAAACATCTATAATATCCCAGTTAATATTAAGTTGCCCCAACTTCAAATGCTAGAGGAGCCTTTTTTGTGTGTGTGTGAGAGGGAGAGGAGGGAAACTCACATGTATGCAAGTTCAAATTTTTGATGATGTACCATTCATGAAAAGAATCCAAAAGCTCTTATTGCTAAGGGATGTGATCGCTAGACCAAGCCCAAGTTCATAGGAGATCGACTTATTCGAGCATTATTTAGTTTGCTAAACTGACTGGACTAATTTTTCATCATTCTTATATATTTTATTAAAAATAATAAATAAGTTAACCAGCAATCCTCAACATAATTCCCTTCTTATAGATATTTTGCAATTTAATATAGTTCTGACAGTTTGTTAAATCACACATGTTTTCAGAAAGAAAATCCAGCCTTGGACTTGTTAGCAAATCAAGGTGTTGTTGCTAATAAGATGTACATTGCTAAGACCATACTTCCATCTCTGTTTTCAACTATTTTGTATTGAGAGTCACGCTCGTTCTTTCCTTGGAACCCTCCTCTCTTTTTTTTTCCTGAGGCTAGCTTTATAGAGCAAGGAAATTTGCTGCAATATGGTCCTGCTTCGATGCTTCCAGCTTATATGCCAACTAGCCTACTTAATTGTAAAATATCAAAGAAGGGATTCAGAGCTCACTTTTGTCATGGCTAAGTGTTTAAGAGCATCAGAAGAGCACCATCTCTAGTCTCTACAGAGACAATTGATCTAAGATTACCTATGAGTCTCATCTACCGAGTTTTGCTTAAATATTTTTGATTCCATGTGATATCATGGACACATGAAATCTGGAACTTTTTCATTTTTTGAGTATTTGTAACATCCAAATATCTATCTGAGAAACGTGCTGACCGCATCTTTAAGATCAGAGATGGAAGAATGTGATAAAAGGTTTCCTTCCTTACTACGAAGTTATGACGTTTCATGAAGAGTTTTATGAAGAATTAAGCAATCTGATTGAAACCTGGGGTAGTGATGATTCTAGTTTGAAAGAAACTTGAACTCAAGTGTTTCGTTATCTGCTCTTGCTGGAAATAAAATTTAGACATGTGTTAAAGTCATCATTAACAATTTAGACTAGTCAATTTCCTTTTTGAATGGATGGAATGGAACACAATTTTTTAGACTAATCAATTACAGAGAGGTTAGTAGTCCATTAATGTGATCTCAAATGTATCCTCTCTCATCTGTGCCAAGGAAAGCCACCACCAAGAGGATCGGTTGGTGCAAAAGGGTCGACCGCAAGCATCAAATCTTGCCGGAGCATAACTTTCTCATCATGTAATGGTATCTTTCATCAGTCAATTGGTTGAACAGCAAAAAAAACTATGCCATCATATTAATATCAATTTCGGATCAATTATTAAGAGGGAAAAGGCTGGTCGTGGTTAACTAAAATATGATTAACCACGGCCCATGGTCTCGAGCCTTCAGGGAAATTACTACCAACCTAGGTCCCATTACTTAGTGATCAAGCCACATTTAAGTGATGAGAAATTATATTTTACACGATGTGCACCATGTTGCCGTGCATACAGCTAATCACAGCTGCTTGTTTCTATGTTTCTATGGGCCTCATTCACCGAGCACTTAATTGGTGCATGGCCATATGATGCAAGCAAGCAGTGTGAGGTATAATTTCTCCATCGAAGTACCTCATCATCCGGCTTCTCACGCACGTGTGGGAAACCACGTGTGCCCTTTAAAGCCTAGAAGCTCCATGGCAGATGAGCTGTTCCAAGACAAAAAGGCTGAGTTCAAGCCAAGTTTCCGGGACCTGCTCGTGTTGGACAAGAAAACAATGAAGGCTGTGGAAAAGCCAATGCGAGCGTGTGGGTCACGCATGTCACAGCCCACAGGTCTCGAGCCATCGACCTAACCCTCGGAGACGAGTGGCGTTGGAGGTGGCCACGGTGAAGGTTAGTGCGCACAGTTCTGCTATCTAGCCTGCTAAGCCTACTAATTCAACTTACAGGTGTTTGCAGTACGGAAGGAAGGGAAGGGAGAGGTTGGACGACCCAAGCGGACATACATAAGGACAGTCCTTTTAATTGAGCTATCTGGCCGGCTTTGTTCATTGGGAAGCATTCAAACCACTCAATTATTCCCTTAGTTTAATAATACAAAGGAATCACATTTTGATTGCAGTGCAAGTTAAAAAAAAATTATAGGTGACCTAATATGATAATTGCGAGAGAAGGTAGTCAACTTTCTTAACCAAAAAATATTTATTTATTTATTTTTACTGTTGAATGACGTATGAGTTCTCAAAACTAAAAGAAATTATCTTTAGATAATACAAAATATATTTTTTTAAATAAAAAAAATTATAAAATAATAATAAAAAATTTACGTGCCTTTAATCTTATATATGATTCACGTTAATTGTTTTAGCTATTATTTGATAGTAATTAGAGATTGATGGATATATAATCATATGGTATTTTATTTTTATCAATATTATCAAGATTTAAATTTATCATGAAGATTTATATTCGTCCGATATTTAAAATTGCCTATAAGATTTATTTTAGAGAAACATATAAGCTTTTTGAAGTTAGACTATAATTTTATATAAAAAAAATAAAAGCTGCATGGATGGTGATGACGCATTATTGATCTCCGAATAGAAATGTCTCCCACATAAGCAAATTCATATCAAAAAAAAAAAAAAAAAAAGGAAAAAAGAAAAAGTGATAAAAGAGTCAGTTATGTTTCTGCCAAGGGTGTTTATGTCTAAAGAGGAAGAAGGGCCATGGAGCATTCTTTTCACATTTTGGTAGCCTTCACCTTTATCCTCGATGCCCTCTCCCCAGCCTTATAATATTATTGCTAATGCTGTCATGTCTTTAAATCACAAGTCCCCTTCAAAAGGGCGGTTCCAACCTACCCATCTTCTACGTTCCTTCGCCAGCAATTTTCAAACAACCAACCTTACAAAAGATGTTTCCTTGGTGACTCCCACATTATATATATATATATATATACACACACACACTTCTGTGCATCTGATATCACCCACTAGTCATTGCCAATGCTTCTGGGAGCCAAATGGGTCAGCAGGGCTACACCAGGCTAAACCGGAGGTGGCGCCGGGCAAAAGGTTTCCGGCTGAACTGCAACCGATTCGCCGTTTTCCGGCCACGACTCAGGCTCTTCAGCTTCTTTGGCCTCTTGGATCGATGCCTACGTTTTTTAAAGGAAGGCTTCAGGGGAAGCGATCCGCGGCGGTGCGGTGGAAGCAGCAGTGCGAGGGGTTTGGTGTCCGCCGAGGGAAAGCGTGGAGGCCAACCGGAATTTAAGCTACGATCATGCGTCAGATCTAACTCCTTCTATGCCGAAGCGATAGCTGATTGCTTGGAGTTCATCAAGAGGTCTTCGGTGCCGGTAGAAAATAACCCGGTGGTCGCCGGCGCCGGCCGATGAGGAAGGTTGACGTGATGGTTTAGTTTATGGTACGTGAACCTTTGGTGGCTTTGCTTTGACCTCGTTCGCATGGTTTTTATGGGCCTTGTTTCTTTTGTCCTCCTCCTCTTGGGTTCCATGAACTAGTTTTGAAGTTAATTACAACATGGTGCAACTTGAAGAGTTCAAGTACGAGAGCTTGAGCCCAGCCTTGTTTTGTTGTTTTATGAGGTGAAAGTGTAAAGTTGAATGGGTAGGAGTTTAGGAATATTTCATTTGCTTCTCAATTTGCTCATTTCATTCTTGGCTTTCTCTCCTCATAGTTCATGATTTTTTTGTTTTTTGATGTAATTCATTCTATGAATTAGTCTAGCCAAGATCATACCAATATATATATATATATAAAGAGAAAAGAAGAATGCAATCTAGCGTTCAAACTCTTTTAGTTAACCCTTATGGGGAAAACATTGGGTCATATTAATTTGAATGAAAGAGAGAGCCATCTGGAACTTTTCATCTCCAAGATGGATTGTTTCTCCAAAAGTTGGCAAGAAAAATATAATAATCTAAAACAAGTTCTGAGTCAAAGCCCCTTCGCGATGGTGCCACCGAAAAAGACAAAAGAGCCTCCGATTGTAATTACTTGGAGCATGCTTACTGTCGAGCATTCAATCATAATTACTGTGACGGTACGGTGGGCAGTGGGAAACAAAGAAAAACGGTATTCTAAATGAGCACCGAGCAGGAGCCGTACTTTTCACGTAGCAACCCGAAATTTCTATTCAATGATGAATGAACGAAGACTCCAGCGAGCATCTAGAAACCAGTTCGTATCGAATGAGAATGATATCATCGATGATAACGAAAACAGAAATGTAGTAAAATAATAAAAATTTTAAAATAAAATAAAAAAAATAGAAATATGATGTTAATAATTTAGATCATGATGGTATAAACCGGTACTTTAATTATATATAAATATAATATATATATATATATATATATATATATATATATATATATATATATATATATATATATATATATATATATATATATATATATATTTTATCCAATCTTCTACCTCTAAGCTCAAATTTGATATTTTTTATGCATAAAAAAAATTAAGTAAGAATTAATCTTTTAAAGTTTTTTTTAAAAAAATTATTTTCTTTTTTTATGTAACTCCAATATACTATATTTATTTCTAAATTTACTATTTTTTTTTATATATAACTTTCCTTTTCTACATCATTTTGTATAGCTATGGTGATTTTTTTTTTTTGGCAGAGCATGATTTTTTTAATATATGATTATCTATAATTATTATGAATTTTTTTGTACATCATATTTTTGTATGCATAATTTTTTTATTTTTTAAAAGTTTCTTTATGGATGATTTTTTTTCCTTAATGAAGAGTTCCACTAAAGATTTAATTTACTTATTAAGAAAATATTATAAACCTATTATTTTTTTTTCCTATTTTGTACGTGTGGAATTCTTAAAAGAAATAGGCAACAAATTTTTTCTTGAAGAGTTTCACGAAAACCTAATTTATTCTGATTTTTCTATACTTACAGGAAAAAAATATTACTAATAAATTATTTTTTCTTTTTTTAATGCATGTGGAGTTCCCTAAAGAAATAAGATTTTGTTTCAAAAAATCCCACTAAAAATCTAATTTACAAAATATTATAAGAGAATTAGCTTTTTCTTTTTTATTTTTTACAAGAAGTTTTTGTGTGGTAGAAAACATGTGCAACATTTTCTTTTTTTTATATATGACTTCTAAAAATAATTAAAAAATATTTTTTATATAATTTTTTAAAATTTTGTGAATTATGGAGAGGGGTCAATTTTCTCTTTCTTTCAATTCAACAGGTATATAGGAAAGTTGTAGGCCTTATTTGACTAGAAATATAGGGGCATGGTTATAGCTCTCTTGAGTTGGAAAGAAAGAAAGAAAGAAAGGAGTTGGATTGGAACAGCAATATTTTTTTTCTTTTACACATAAAAAAAAGGAAAAAAATGTTTAAAGATCATATACAGAATCAAAGCTTAATCTAAATGCTGAATTGGCTGGGGATTTTATTTCATGCTCACGGAAGAGGCTTGCAAATTGCAACACAGCACATTTATTAACACCAAAATCTGTTTCCCATGTCATACCTAGTTAACGCTCTAAGCAGTAAACTAAACAACAATTTTTTTTTATTCTTGTTAAAAGCCCAACCCAATAAGCTATTAGATCTTAAATTACGCGGTCCAAAATGCTTAAATTCAATTATTTAGTAGAATATTTTAAGCTTTTTATATACGATGTAGGACTACACATCCATGGTCTAATAGTCTATTAGGTCTTAAATCATGTGGCTCAAAATGCTTAAGTCCAGTAATTTAGTTGAATACTTTAAGTCTTTTATATTGATTATTTTTATTTCTTTAACCATTGTGGGACTATCACATAGTTGCAGTATGTATACTTTGGCCTTCTTCACTTGGATGATGGGGCATGCAGTGCAATAACTTGATCAAGAGAGGGCAATGAATACCAAAAAAGAATGGTAAATTTCATTACTCTACCACAATGCATTTCACCAATTTTATGTGGCAGTTGGTGATTCGCGAAATGTCAGCTGAAGTGTCGCCAGATGCCACTTATGAATGCGCTAAACCAATCCCTGACTGCCATGCAAGACCGTTGATTTGAGCAATTACCATATCAGTGAACCGTAAGGGTACAAAACAAGATATTAGAGGAAATTAGGATAGTGCTAGTGGAATTATATAGCACTATTCCGTCGAAGTTCAGAACGCGCAATGCCTCCAGCATATAAAATTTAAATAAATCCGTATCCGATCAGCGTCTATCCCCGACACAAATGGAAAGCCTAATCTCCACCTTCCCCCCCCCCAAAAAAAAATAAAAACTAGACCATAATTGGATGAAGCTACTGTAATGCTACTCGAATAAAATGCCATTTTGCTATGTAAACATACCCCCATGTTAAATTCAGGTCAAATCCTAATTTTAAAAGAAAAACTCAATTCCGGGTCCAAACAATCTTTGGACCTTACAACTCAATTTTGGGCCACAAAAAACAGGAACCTAGCCTCCCCAATCCAAAGCCAGTCAATGCCCAAGCCATAACCCTGGTCCCCCGATATGGACCGGACCCTGTGGACCCACCACGAGTACCAAAAGGAAGTCCGCAGTCCAAAAAAAAAAAAAAAAAAAAAAAAAAGCGCAAAAACTCCACCGATCGGTTAAACCCCCTACCGGAGGGATACTTTCATGAGCCTCCGCGCCAAGCTCGCTGCCTTCCTCAAGAAATCCCGCTCCCTCGCAGGCGCCACCTCCGCCTCCGCCTCCGCCTCCGCCTCCACTCAACGTTTTCTCCACCTCCGCAATGGACGAGTCAGCCGCCGCCCCGAAGCCCCTCCGCACCCGCCTCTGCATCGTCGGCAGCGGCCCCGCCGCCCACACGGCAGCAATCTACGCCGCCCGCGCCGAGCTCAAGCCCATCATGTTCGAAGGCTGGATGGCCAACGACATCGCCGCCGGCGGGCAGCTCACCACCACCACCGACGTCGAGAACTTCCCCGGCTTCCCCGATGGCATCCTCGGCTTCGAGCTCATGGACCGCTGCCACGCCCAGTCCCTCCGCTTCGGCACCCACATCCTCTCCGAGACGGTCACCTCCGTCGACCTCGCCGCCCGCCCCTTCCGCGTTCGATCCTCCACCACCGCCGTTGAGGCCGATTCCATCGTCATCGCCACCGGTGCCGTCGCCCGACGCCTTCACTTCCCCGGCGCCGACGAGTTCTGGAACCGCGGCATCTCCGCTTGCGCCGTCTGCGACGGTGCTGCCCCCATCTTCCGGAACCGCCCCATCGCGGTCGTCGGCGGCGGCGACTCCGCTATGGAGGAGGCCAACTTCCTCACCAAGTACGGATCTAGGGTTTACATCGTGCACCGCCGGGACACCTTCAGGGCGTCCAAGATCATGCAGGCGAGGGCGCTTGGGAACCCGAAGATCGAGGTTGTGTGGAACTCGGAGGTGGTGGAGGCTTACGGGGAGGGGGAGAACGGGCCCTTGGGGGGAATCAAGGTGAGGAACGTGGTCACCGGCGAAATCTCGGATCTCAAGATCAACGGGCTCTTCTTCGCCATTGGGCACGAACCCGCCACCAAGTTTCTCGGGGGACAGCTGGAGCTGGACTCCGATGGGTATATCGTGACGAAGCCTGGGAGCACACAGACGAGCGTGAAGGGAGTGTTTGCTGCCGGAGATGTGCAGGACAAGAAGTATCGACAGGCGATTACTGCTGCTGGCTCAGGTTTGTGCTTCAAAATCTCTCCTTTATTTCTATCAAAAAAGAAAAAAAAAATCTCTCATTTATTAGTTCTTTGATCCGATGTGCCATTTTATGCTATGAAAAATTGAATTTTTAAGAAATTGTTTTTGATTGAAGGAATGATTTTCAGCAATGAGGGGTCTGAGTTTGGATTTGTACAATGAGTTGATTTTATCCGTATATTAGAGCTTTCATGATAAGAGGGTCCTGTTTCTCATGCTTGTGATTGAAGCCATGTTATGTAAAAAAGTTTACATTAAAGGTTTTGAGTCATGGAGTGAATTTATATCATTCTGTGCATTCAAACTTGTTATTGCTCCCTATTGCTCTGCACTCGTTTTAGATTTATGTGCCTTTTTCTGCTGAATGATATCCTGCTTATTGGTGAAGTTCTGATGGCTTTTCATGTCTCTGAGTTCTTCTGCTCAATGATATTTGGCATATTAATGAAGTTCTGATTTACTTTCTGTGGGAAGCTGACATAGTCATTATTTATGGAGGTGACTTCCTCTGATATGGAACTACATCTGGCTATTGTGGCAATAGATTATATCCTTCATCTCTCAGGCAGTCCTCAACCCAAATTTGAAAACTTTTTATATTTGACAGCCCTAATTGATGAGAAGCCCACCCTGCCCTCTTCCTCTCTTCTGCATCTTCTGCCTTTTCAAAAGAATATGATTTATTAATTAAAGGAAGTAAAGCATCTACTTCATGTACTCTAGATGGGACAGCTTGATATAGGGGTGAAAGTGGTATGGATAATATCTGTCCAGATCCATTTTCTTATCCGAATCAATCCGTATATGGGTAGAAATTTGAGAATCTGACTAATATCCATATCCGTCAAAGAAATATGGATAGACAACTATTCAATCCGTATCCGAATATCTGAATTGACATGTAATCATATATAATTTTATATAGCACTTATTAATTTTTAAGAAAAATCTACAGTTATATAAACATGTTATTAACTTGATTTATCATCTATTTAGTAATATCTTTGATCATGTAGTCATAAAGTTTAATTATCAAAGTTATATCTGTTATTATATCTATTCTTCCAGTATTCGAATTGTATCCGTATCCGTTTAAAAGAAATATGGATATGAATTTTTGTATCCGAATAATATCCATATTCATATTTGTATTCGTCAGACAAAATAAATATGGATATGGATATGTTCGTATTTAATCCGTATCCGATCCGGTTTCAGTCCTAGCTTGATAACATATTTCATGCTGGTTTCCTTTTTCCACCTCCTCTGCACAAATATCTTGTTCTGAAAGTTGACCTGCAGTCCATTCTCTGTAGTGGAAGTATTGTGTACCTTCTCGATTTTCTTATGTCATGACATCTTCTCATTTACAATTGCAATTACTAACAATCCAAAGCTTCTTTTCCTTAATTGGAAATCCCCATAATTGAAGCTATAGTCTAACTTGTATTTTGGGGCCACCAAACTATGGGCTATTAATTCCGCATGAGTCATTTTGTGACTGTCTGCCAGATCCAGGTCTAAGTAAATCGAGAATACATGATATAAAAAATTGCATTCATCTCTGAAAGCTGAATAGAAAATACATAACTAAAGTTTGGTTGATCCCGTGATTGTGATAGAATTGTGTTTTATATACCCCTCATAATATGAAGTTCTTTCTCAATGATCTGAAAAATATACCATATATTATATTGAATTTCATCATTTACTGGGATTTAAAATTAGGCATCTTTAAAAAGCTTTAATATTTTCCAAAAATTCTTTCCTCTTGGTTTTTTCCAATCTTCAAAGAAAAAGTATTTTGCTTGTGACATTACACGCACAGTGTTCTCATAGTATGTTTGTGCATTGGTTTTAGGATAGAATAGTACTGCATCCACTATTAGAAGTTGAATTCTTAATTCACATAATATCTTACATTAACACTATGATTATGAATGGAGGAAAGCTTAGTAGCCATTACCGCTTTCTGTTGCTGGATCCCAAACCTGACGATTGGCTAATGCTACATTGCAAACAGGACAAATAACATAAAATCAGCCTCTCTATTTTTTTTGACTTGAAAACTATATGTTGCACAATGCTTCAACATTTGCCTAGCAAGATTACCTAAATATGTTGATAACAAAAAAAAAAAAATCCCTATTATGTTCCTCTCTTCATTCCCTCTTGGTGGGTGATTGGCTATATTCTGTTTGAGCTTTTCCAAAGAGGAGAGAGTGATAGAGATATCTGATACACCATAGGTTGCTTGCATATCCATGCATGGAGTGACCACTGCCAACATGGTACCATTGCCCGATATGATATTTGCAAGTACATGCAATGCTTGCATATAGAGAGGTGGTTGAATCATACCTGTTGAAAATACCTGTCTTCCATGCCAAGCACATACAATCATGCCCAAGGCACTCACTTGTTAGGAGGATTGAGATCAGAGGATTTGTGATTGTTTCACTGTCAGCTGTACCAATTGTGACATTTGCAATGTATATTTTTGGCATTTAGTAAAAGTTGTAGAACCTATCTTTTCGAAACTGAGGAAGTGTAGTCTGTTTTGCTTCATAGGATAGTTGTGTTGCATGAAACTAGTCTACATTATGTATAATTTCATATTTTCTTTTACATCATTTACTTTCTCTTATGAATAGAAGCTGTCACTTTGTGCTCATCTTGTCTTCTGGCCCCTTTTATTATTATTATTATTATTATTGTTATTCTTATTTTGTATGTGATGTCTTCCCTGACTACCCGGCTAATCTTCTGGTAAGTTTGTTGGAAGATATGCCACTGTGCATTCATAATACAGCCCTATGTAATGCACGCTTATAGATTGCAAACCCTATTTAATGTTCTTTATATGCATTGTTCTTCTATGATTTGATGTCCGTTGTATGACAAAAAATAGACTAATGCAAAGAGAAGATCTATAGACTAGAAGGTTATGGGGTAATGTCCACTTCTGTGGATCTGATTTAGTTAATTTAAGTGCCATCAGTAAAGTTTGCATTGAAACAGCTGCAAGAATGTCTAAACTCTGCAATCTGCATCTATCATTTCCTGCAATTGCCATTACCAGTTCTGCTTTTAAGCTGATGCAGAAGTCCGATAATTGTTGCAGGATGCATGGCGGCTTTGGATGCTGAACACTACCTGCAGGAGATCGGAGCTCAGGAGGGAAAGGCTGATTGACCAATCTTTAGATGATGTTGCCAACCACCCAGAGATTATACCTGTAGTGACAAAGGCTAGTCTCTAATATGTGCATCAATTACCTTCAGATTTACTGCCGCAGTTGTTACTAGGTCCATTCTAGCTATGGAAGATGAATCTAGCATCCCTATTCATTTTTCATGTATATGATTTGTTTAAGCAGCTTTCAATTTTCTCCATGCCGAGATACTTTGGATATTTAGAAATTCTCGTTCCTGGGAGTTCAGGAGCTTGTATCTTTCAAAAACTATTTTTCATGATGATCTTTGGTTCCACTGCGAAAACTTCATGAATGGCATGCTTAAATTCAAAATACCAGTTTATTTCTGGTTGGATGATCCTGGTGTCAAGCATTCCGAGTCTGTATTTTGACTAATGCTTCCGGAGCCTTAATATGAATGATGAGAAATCTACAAAGTTCCAGCTCATTGTTCTCCTGATAGGGTGTCAACAAAAGAGGACCGTTGGTTGCTTACATCAACGGAAGGGGTTACTGACACCATCTCAAGGGCCTCTAGTTATTCAGGCAATAAAGTTTCATGGCCGGATAAGGTTGCATGGCTAAGTTGGGTTGTTTCGCCGAAACACGGGAATCTATTGAGAGAACCTGCGCATCGGCCATGATGCAGAAGAGAATCCATCCGTCCCCTCCCAATGATGTGAAGGCTTGGCGACAAGATTCTTTTATGCTTTATGCTGGCAGCAATGTTTGCATTAGTCGCTACTTAATTCCAATTTGGTTTCGCCCTGTACTGGCTGCGCCATTACATCACTGGAAACTTTCCTATGCTCTGCTGGACCCCTTCTTATAACGAAAGCATTTTGGGGCCCACCCTGGGTACAAGAAAAAAGCTTTAAGGCCACTTCCCACTTCCGTCGAACTGCATCACTCTTTTTATGGGCCTGGTGCGTGCTGTCAGCTGAGATTAATGGATGACTCGCAGGCAGGCAAGAAGAAGAAACAGAGTTCAGCAACCAATGTCGGATGACAAGTAAATGGATGAGAAATGCTAAGAATGAGGAGGGACCGAGACCGAACTCAGCACCTCCGTGGACGCGATGCTATTATTCGATGTCCTCATTGCAGCACACGTAATAGGTATGATGTGATGGCCGCCTCCATTTGCACCGTCAGATGATGATGGGTGATTGATAAACCTCTTAAAATGATCGACGCATGAAAGAGATGGCTTGTTGCTTCTACCTGATGATTTTCAAGGATTCTATAGTAGTGCTTAGTGACATCTCTCGTCACTCTGGAATTAAATGACGTATGGTAGCAAATTGGAAGGTGCGAGCAACCATGAAGTTGAAAATGGAGTTGGACCAGTAACGAAGTTTCCATGTATGTGGTTACACCAAAGTTGCTATATCATAACTAGCCCTTACCTTACTCTCTTAACCAGTAGCTTAGTCATGCATGCAAACAACTCCAATTGATGGCCATGGGAGCTCTCGTCCCCACCCCAAAATAGTGAACTTCATCGTCGGGCATGTCCATCGTGAGATGAATGAAGCGGTAGATTCAATTACCTTGTTTCTCATCAAGCACTCTACTGAAGTCTTATAGACAAATTTGATGCCGACACTGGAAATATTTAGAAACAATTTGTTTCCTTACTTTTTTTAGACGTACTCATACTAGACATGCTGGACCAACGGGAACAACTACTATTTTGAAAAAAAAAAAAAAAAAAAAAGGAGAAAGAAAAAAAAAAAATCCTATTCGAACTGGTTACCTTGCATGCTCAACAAGCACTCTCAATGCATTCATTGTGATGGCTTCAGAAGGAATACATGCCTTTCTTCTTTAATTTATCGACGTCATATAGAACTGTTTACCATACAAATTAATAATCCACCTAACTCTACGGTTGAAAGAACTTAGGTGGGATGAAGTCGAAGTTTGTGCGAACCGCTGCAAGACACAATCATTTACACGCATCTACATACCGAATAAAACAAATTGCATACGGGAAACTCTAACATAATGTTGATTATGTTTTTCTTTTTTCTTCTTTCTTTTGATCGATCAGCTCTAAATCTTTGAAGACGTAGGGATGGATCAACTTTTGTTCGAGACGTAAATTCTTAACATTCAGAACACCCTTACCCACACCCTCCGACTGATGCATGGGTGCATGTATATTTGCATGTTACACGACATGAAGTTTTCTTTCAAAATTTTCTGACCGTGACGTGAAATGTTGCAAAATTTTCTGAACCAACACCAATATCTTTTGGCATCATGAAAAGCTCCAATGGAGGATGTATTTTTGCATACCCATGCAATGATGAATGGTAGCAACCGCATAGCCATCACTGAAATCAACATTTTCGTCCCTTCATGAAGACGGGCTTGTCTCCCCTCAACCTTCATATCAAATTATTTCCAACCTCCATGGTGAAAATTAAGGAGATTAGTGGTGGTTGGCAGAAAATTACTTACATTGCTGGAAAGAAAGATTGAAGCAGTACATTCTAAGGCAATCACAACGTTCCTTTTACTCAATGCTGACATAAACAGTAAGTTGGTAACCTCTATATCAAGCTATTACCCGGCATTTTGTATGTTGTGAAAGGTAATCTAGTAACAGATGGTCTCAGCAACTACTCTCAACTTCTGATGTAGTTAATAAATGCAAAGAAACCATCCCTTCAAATGCTTAAATACACAATCATACAAAAAGAAAAAAAAAATCGAGAAAAAACTTCCTGTTCTTAGCAGCAATTAATGATTTCCGGAAGTCTAAGATACTTGGCTTTAAAAGCAAAAATATACGGATGACACAAAATTACAACTGTTAATCCTGAACGGGTTTAGGTCAAGCAAATGAATGATACTTTTAGTATGTGTAGTTCAGAGTCTAAGCTTGAGAAAAGCAGCCCAAGAGCACAAGCATCTAGTAGGAGTTTGGAGGCTTTCTATTCAACAACATGAAAAATATAGTGATAAGAACTTCTGGATGTAAAAGAAACAATTAACATACTGATCGAAGCTTCTGCTACCATGTTTATCCCATTTATGAAATTATGAGGTCATAATAGCATTTATAGAATTACTATCAAAGGGTAGTTTGCAAACTATGGGTCACAAACCCGTCAGTGGATGCGCAATGTATCGAAGGGAAGCATGGCATCTCCTGACACCGCTAGACCTTTCGAAAAAAACAATAAAAATACTGAAAATGTAGGTTTAGCTTAGACGGGAACTAAATTTAGAGTATCTCAATACATTCTGTAGTTCTGCAATCCATGTAATTTCCTAGATTTTAAGTGAACAAAAATTTTCCTAGAATTCATAAACCACAATTTTTAGAAAAATCAAAACTCAAGCATGATCATGGTGTTGCCGACAGTAAAAATCGGTTCCTACAGCTAGTTGTAATTCTCCTGATGTGTTACAAGAATTTTCCTCTTTATTTGAGCATTAATAGCATGAATCTGGCTATTGCAGTCCCAGCATTCAACTCATATCAACATATGAGAAGGGTTTTAAAATTTCAGTTATCAATAAATCTATTATATCACACATGCAAGTTACTAACTCTACTATGAGTTATGCTGATTTCAAGACTCATAGTGATCAGATATTTATGTCAATTGTCTATGGAGTTCCATGACTCAAGCAACAGCAATTGCCGGTCCACTTGCTAACAAGAAAATAGCGACAAAATATAGAAACAAAATGAAAATTTATATGAAATTATATTGGTGGAGTGCCATGCCATCTAGTCGACGTTGATGTGGTGCTTCCATATTCTGTTATTCCTATCAAAGCATTCCTCAAAAGGATAATTCATATCAAAGGCAACAGTCATATGAAATGATTGCAGAAACAGTCAACTTATGTTGGATCTAAGCCGAGCAATGCTTCTCATTCCTTTCCCTCAACACGAGGACTAAGTCTTTGAAGTCTCTATATGAAACTACAAAAAGTCACAAAATAAATTTCACTCATATAATCCCACATATCCAAATTTTGAACGTGAAGATCGACCACTAAGCTGAACTATGTTGATAATGATGAATCTTTGGACAAGATATCACACTGTTTTAATTTGGCAATTAGGCATTCAGAGAATTGATTTGCTGTCCCAAGATTTTTGCCACAATGTTGTAGTGTTTCCCTTCAGGAAATATTCTTGTGAAACAGTGTTAGAGTGTTGGATTTAAGACATGCAGTGCTTTTTTTCTTTTCTAAAAAAAATGTGTTCATCAAGATACCAACTCTTTTCCTACCTTTTAATTTTTTAAAAAAAAACACAAAAATACCACACTCAGAATATTTTTTGTTTGAAAAATTAACTTAGCAGATTCAGAAGATGGAAAACTCAGTGATTGGGTGGAAAAGCTGAAAAGTGCTAGAAGAATAATAACTACATAACAGTAAAGGTACATATCCCAACAGAAATAGTACAAGCTCAAGGTGCGTGCATGAACAATAGAATATACATGCATGAGGATTTCGTTACCAGCTTAAATTTAATTTAAGTTTCAGTTCAAAACAGAACAAAATATACATGAAGACAGATCGAGAAAACCACAAATACAAAACAATGTGTGGACATATTTGCCATTATGATCATTTTCTTAAAAGTTCCGACGGAACACTTGATATCAAAACATAAGCCACATCAGTTCTGGCTACAACCAGTCATTATATTTTCATAGAAAGCAATATGCCTCTCATGGTGTACTAAAACATAAATATACATCCCCATCTAGGTACATGATTTAGTTTAGAAGCTAAACTAAAGTGCGTTTGTGTGTATATATGTGTGTGTGTGTGTGTGAGAGAGAGAGAGAGAGAGAGAGAGAGAGAGAGAGAGAGCATTCTATGTTTGATTGCCAAAGGCTAAAGGTACCAAAGTTACAACCATGATGACTCACAAAGCGTGGGTTTCTTCTATACTTCTGCTTGGGGACTCTGGTAGAAATCCATTCTCTCTAGAATTGTCCTTGGGAAAAGATTGAAGCAGATGCTGAGAATCTAGCACCCAGCTGTTAATATCTTATGGTCAGTTCCCCTCCCATCCCTCAGTAAATGACAAGTTAACTGCTCCCTTCTTTTCATTTAACCCTCTGGCCGGTAAATGGGAAATTTGACAGAACCGGTCAGAACACTGCACTTACTTGCTGCCTTTTTTCCACAACCTCCCATCAAAAACTAGGGCACGGCCAGGGGCTAAAGCAGCAGGCTTTTTAGGTACCCCACTGCCAAAACTAGTACTTATCTCCGAGCTCAAAATTGAAGCAAAACCGAAACACAAGCAAAAGACCACCAACCAACTCACATGCAACGAAAGTTGAAATCTCTCTCTCTCTCTCTCTCTCTCTCTCCAAAGACTTAGCATGATAAAATCTCTTGAAGAGCCTTCTGGTAATAAAAACCGTAATTCCAGTCAGTGGCCAGTCGAGGAATGAGCATGGATTGCATACATAGATATAGTGTTTGATAGGAAAATTCATGCATCGAGAGACAGAAGACATAGAATGAGAAAAAGTAGATTTTTCTACATCAGATCTACATACTCCATTACATCACAAAGCTGAGGTAGAGACAAAGGAGATAAGAAAGGAGAAGAGAGAGAATGCAAAATGATGCTCGTGTACATGAACTTTGATTCTACTGACCTTTGGAAGCCTGTGAATTCCATTCCTCCAAGTTGATCACTCCATTTCCTTCTTCCATTCTTCTACCACCCACTTCTCTTCTCTCCTTCAAAGCAAAATCCAGGTTTAGCTATACCAAAAATCCCAATTTTTATTAACAAACCCCATATCAAAATGCTCCCTTTGTCGCTCTTCCACTTCCAAAACCTCCATGTAACCACGAAGGTGGCCTAATGGCACCACCTTAGAAACCTTCACTAAGTACAAACTCCAATTACCACCAAAAGTATCGATCCACCAACCAAATTGCATCATTACATCTATACATATGCATCACCTTCTTCTCCTTCTTGATGAGAGAGCAACAACAAAAGAGAAGAGCTTCTTCTTTTCAATGAGAGAAACTTATGCTGGTGGTGGTCGTAGTAGTAATTGTAATAGCAGTACTAGTAGAAATTGAGCTTGGAATTATCAGAAGGGTGGTCTAACTCCACCACCACCACCCCAGCCATAAGCATCACTAGGAAACTGATAACTCCCCATGTTTGCACCCAAATTATAGAAAGAAACGCCGCCGCCGCCGCCGCCGCCCCCACTTCCACCACCCTCACCACCGCCACCGCCCGTAACGCTGGAAGACTGAGAATGAGATGCCGATGGCTGCTGTCCCTGCGCCGCCGGTGGCGGCGCCGCCTCCTCCTCCCCTTCGATTGGCAACCGCTCATACACCGCGTTGGCAAATGACGCCGCCATCAGCACGACCGGCCCGGCCGCCACCAGCGGCCCCACCACGCTCCCCCCGACAACTTGCCCTTGCCCGCCGGCGAGGAAGACGGTCAGTCCGCTGGCCCCCGGTGGCGCCGGTGGCGGGAGGACGGTGCCGGTGAGGGAGAGGATCTCGAATCGGCCACGGAGGGTAGCCACCACGCTCCCCGGCGGCGACGCCCCGGGCTGGCGGAGGGCGACGTTGGCGACGGCGCCGCCGCCGCTGAGGACGCACACCCCTCGCCCCCGGCGGCGGGCGTACTCGGAGACGCACTCGACAACGTCGGCGCCGCCAGAGACCTCGAGGACATGGGAGCGGAGGGCGTTGGGGCTGTCGCGGGTCACGATGATAGGGGGCTTCGGCTTGTTCTTCGACCCCGGCGGCCGACCGCGGGGACGGCGGACGGGGCCGACCGCTCCTCCACCACCCGCCTCGGCGGCGGCGGCGGCGGCGGCGGCGGAGGTGGAAGGCTGCTCGCCGCCGCCCTCTTCAGTTGAGGACTTCATGTTCTTCTCTGGGGAGGGCCTGGACTTCTCCGGCGGGACGTGAGTTGAGGGCGGCGGTGGCGGTGGTGGTGGGCGGAGAAGGTGCTGAAGGTAGCGAGACGAACCTCCGCCGCCGCCGGAGTCCATTCCGGCCATCGCCGACACATCTACTCTCTCCCACCACTTGCTTGCCAGCTTCTCCTCTCTTCTACTAATCTTTTAAGCTCGATCGAGAAGTGCTTCCAACCTCGCTCGTCTCTTAAAAATCTCACCTTTAGCGGCTTCCAATACAGAAGGCGAGACTTTTCTTCTTCCCCTGTCTCTATACCGTATTAAGGAGAGCTTGACTTCTTCTGTAACTGTCTCTTCTCCACCAATTCAAGCACTGCATCCAAACTAGACGATTTAGAATCCAAAAAACTATTTTTTTGCTAAAACTAGCTCGAGAGTTCTCTGCCACCTTTTGCTATTCCTATTCCGATATATAGTGACAACAAATCAAATCCAATCAGAGCTCCAATACCAGTAGAGAAAGCCTTTTCTCACCATATATATCCTCTCCGAAAGAAGAAGAATAATAGAAATCTGAGGTGAGTCTAGCGTCAGAGAACCAAACACCAATAAAAGCTTGCTCCTTTGCTCGTATATTTGAAGGACAGCATCAACTCACGAACAAATCTTGGCAGGGGAGAAGAGGCCATTGCAAGCATGAAGTTCCCAGCCTTTCCTTTGCCAATACCTTGGAGAGAGAGAGGGATTGGTTTTGAAGGGAGTTCCGAATGGGAGGGACCGAGGGAGGCGGTGGAAAGTGTGAAATGGGATAATATTAAAATGGCATATGCTATTGGGGAGAGAGACAATAAAGAAGTATCCGTGTGCTAGGAGTACGCAAGCATGCCGGAAGCTTATATAAATAATGTGGTCTTTATGAGTACCATATTGTACGCGACTACATATAATAAGGACTTAGAGGTGTTATTTTAATAGGTGCATGGGATATTATTATATGAGTTGTTGGTGTTGTCTGTCTTAAATATAGAGGCTGGAAGAGGCAATTCTAGGGGGGGCCAAGGCGGGGTGTGTGTGTGGTTCACCGTGGCTCTTAGGCCCGGTTAGGACTGGGGTAGGCACTTGACCAATCATGTGGGCACTTTTGTCTTTTTCTAGGAGTAGGCCAGCGTAGCCTCGTCTGGTTTGATATGCCATCCTCCACTCACAATTACCACCAATGAAAAATATAGTAAAGATTGTATCATTTCCGATAAATATGAGTTTCAATCGAAAAATTATTTTCCCTGTATTGGGTTTGTTTTCCCCTGTAGCAATCTTTCAAACATTTTGATTTGCCACATTTAGTGCGAAAATAATTTAAGATATTAATATATCTTAAATTATAATATTTATGATGTCGAAAAATGGATTGAATATAAATAAGATATTAATATATCTATATTCATATCTATTCATAATTGATATAATTGAATGCAGATACGATATTAATTGGATATAAAAATTTATATTTATATTTATTTTAAATAAATATAGATGTATATTATATATTAAAAATATAAATATAAATTTAGATATTAGTAGAATACTTAAATTTTATGATAATAAAATTAAATATATCATTGAATAGAAATTAAATAAGATCAATAACCTATTAATATTATTATTTATTTTTAATTTTTTAAATATTATATAGTATTCAATAGAATTATAAATAGTAATGGATATCCAAATATAGATTATATGGTTGTTCATGTTTTTTTTTTATTTGATTTATATGAATATGAAAATATATATATATATATATATATATATATATATATATATATATATATATATATAATATATATATATATGGATATTAGTAATACTTCAATATATATCTTTATGAGGGTAGATTTGGATAGAAAAATTGATCATGATATATATATATATATATATATATATATTTATCTCTAATAAAATTAATTCTAATTGCAGCATCATCCCGTATATTTAACCATGTAGTTCCTGTAATAAGACTTGCAAAAAACTCTTCTAATCTTTGAACTATTGTCCGCGTCTAATCAATCAAAAACCTGGATGCAGTAATGCAGGTAGAGTTACTACCCCACCATCAGCATGGGCTGTGGTGGGATCCATCACTTGCATGGCTGTGATTGAGACCTGTCCATCAAATTTTTCCTTCTTTGGGTCATGTCCCATTGCCGAGCAGACCCCCTTGCCAAATTATGGCATCAATCGTAGATTATATACACCGCAAACAAAGTCAAAATGTACCCAGTTCTTTTTGTGCTCGGACGCACAAGAACAGGTGCACGGATCACCCCATCCGCATTGTGCTATGACCAAAATGCCCTTGGCAGGTCCGACCCAACCGTGGTCTGGTCACCGGTGGTTGGGTTAAGGACCGATTACGGCCTTACGGGGTGGATGCGTCACGTGCGGTCAACGGGTCAAGGATGGATGGCGGTATTCCCGGCCGTCGAACTGTCAGACACGTGGAGGGCGGTCGGGGGCGTCATCGGGACGTGGTCAGCCTTATCTCTCTCTCTCTCTCTCTCTCTCTCTCCACCGGCCGGGTGGAAAGGAGGCCCAGCCCCCCCGGGCTGTGCTCCCCAAGGGATCCAAGGGATCCTCTCAAACATGAGACACCATGCGGTTTGCAACATGAGCTGTCACAGGTCGAAACGTGTCCATCATACTCTGGTTTGTTCCTTGGCTTGGATGGCAAGCAGGAGCATGGAGGGTTCAATGATGCATCAAGAATTAGTGGGAGTTTGGTACCACCAGCATGAGTTTAACTCCTACCTTCATCACAATTCAGGATTCCAATGATCTCCAGTAGCTCTTGCTTGTATGGTTCTGTAAAGAAAAGAAAGCTAGCATTCATAAATACCAAATCCTGCCTTAATTGTTATCTACCATGAACGTCGAATAAAAATTGCTGTTTTGCCAATCCAGCCTTTTTGCTTAATTTATTTGAAATAATAACGTCATGATTGTTATAATGAAACATAACAGATAATACAGTGATTTGCTTAATTGGGTTCTTCAAATGAAGAACTTGGCTTTTTTCGCTCCCTTCAAATCTCATACGGAGTTCTGAATGCGAATTTATTTACTTGAATATTTCAAATAATAACTTTTTTTTTTTAGAAAATAATAATATTTAATTATTTGAATGCTTCAAATAATAACTTTTTTTTTTGTAGAAAATAATGATATTTAATTATCTAAGTTTCTAAGCATAATTTGATGCTTCCAAACAGTTTAAAGTGGTCATTATTTTAAATTTTAGATATATTATCGTATCTCATTGAGTCAAGCAAGGTTTTTAATTATTTTGATGAATATGTTACTACTTTTAAAGATACTCATTTCTTAGATTTGATATCCTATGGGATGCTTTAATACCTAGGGTATAAAATATGGTTGACTTTTATGTTGGTTAACTTGGGTTGTGTTAATTACAATGGTTGCTCCATAGAACCTAAATAATTATGCTTAAGCGTAAGCCATGCCTGACGTGTCTAAATTAATGTATTATCTTTTTATGCTTTCAAGATTTATAGTTTTCGTTACTGGATTGGATATTTCAATAGCAACATAGAAATCAAAAGGGTGTGGCATAAAACGAAAGGGTGACGATGTCGAAAGAATTAATTCTTAGATCTATATACAAGTTCTTAACTTGTAATTTTAATAAAATGTCACAAACACTTTGAGTGGTCCTTCACCAAGTCACAAAACTTCTTCTTTTGAACCCCAACTACAATCCTTTAAATTAGTTATACATATTTTATATTCCTTTCCAATCATTATATGCTCTGGTTTGGAAACGATGTTAAAAATAGAAAAGCACCTGTACTAACTAATCTTTTATTCAATTAACTCTTAATCTTGCACTTGTAAGTCTTATTAAGATATTACATCAGAATAGAATTCAATTCTTATGTCGGAAGCACATTGAAAAATAAAGTTATGATATACGTTTTATTAATGCTTAAGCTGGTCAGGAACTACATTATCCACAGTAGATTAATATAAACATCTCCGCGATAATATCAAGTTTTTTTTATGCTCATCAAAAAAATGTTTAGCTTTTAATATATTTTTAGCTCTGCTATAAATCATAGGCAAGTGCTTTGTTTTATCATATGGAAGTTGCTTTTGGAGAAATCAATGAAACAAGGAACACTTCAAAACTAAGGACATAGAGGATACCACTGTTTTTTAAGTACTTGATGGGCTAATAACTAAATAAATAATAAAGGGCTTAACCTTGGCATTGGTTCCAGCACTAAAGTAATCTTGATAAGTTAATGGATGCTAAAGCCTCTCTCAACAACTTTTCTCAAAAAAAAAAGGTAATGGGGATTAGTTCTATGCAAACCGTCGAGAGATGCTTTCCTTTTTTTATGCCCACCTCTTGGGAGTTCTGTTTTCCTTTTATTTTTTGTGTACTGGGACTGCTTTCACAAAGCACAAGATTTCACATGACCATGAAAGAAAACTAAATGAAGCTTTTACTAACTTTGTTCTAGCAAGATGCTATTAATTATGGAACTCAAGTTATAAGCTAAAAAAGACTCATTCATGCATTATAAAATGTTGATATAAAATTCTCGTATCAACTCTTTTTTGTTCATCCGAACCTTTTTATTTTTTACATCCCCCATCACAAGCAAGCGAGTACGTACTTGAGTAGATGCACTTTCTGCCAAAAAAACATCTTACGATCATCTTAATCAGAAAGAAGCCAAACTCAATGGGTTTCATGACATAGGCTTTGGAGTTCTATTTCTTTACACTCTGTTTAGCACCGTACCCAAAGTAGGGTGCTCTCCATATCAAAGAGCAAGGGTATTCTACTGGGGTCATGCAGCTGGCTTTAACCACCGTATTTGGAGGGTGAGGAACATACACAGGTTGGAATGGAGTATCGAACCGTCTTTTCACCCTAAAATAAGCATGAGACTAACATGTACTAATTTTTAGTTTGGGTGTCTTGAAATTGCCACCTCCTCTTGGGGCACCAATTTAAAGCTCAGTCAAATCTTCATTCTATCGTGTTAATTTAAAATCTTTAAATTCCAAGTTATTTCATCTATGGTCCAATGGATGATATCTTTGTTGATGGTAATCCAAAGTTAAAACTTCCACTTCAGGTTAAATGCGGTGGCTCCTAAACCTATGCTGTCATTGGATTCCTTTAAAAAATTGCTAACAATAGTAAAAAGAGATGTGCTTGTAATTAAATATTCCCCACCAAATCAAAAACAAGTATTAGCAAGAGATTGACATTATACTAATTTATCAACTAAAGTAAAAAAAAAGAAAAAAAGTTGTGCATTTGTTAATAAGCAGTGCAGCGCACTTTATTATCATTGACGGTGGGAACCCATGTGCTTTTGATTATGTATCTTTGTCGTGTTTATCAATCTAATCAATTATATTGATCCGGAATTTCAATTACTTTAATCGAGCTGACTTCAACACTATATCTAATATTTTTAAAATGAGCTCAACACTATATCTATTCTTTCATCCATGATTGCATCCTGGTCTTCGAATGCTTAAAGCAAAGAAATAATAAAAATATTAAAATGTATAGCTTAATTCGGTGAGGCTTATAGTTTAATGAGCCACCCCATGCGAAGAGAAGGCTTTTAGGTTTTTCTCCCTTCAGGTGGCAGCCTGGAGTGCAAATCCAAGGACACGTGTTGGCATGCTAACTTAGCTGTGTCGAACTCTGTCCAACGCATGGTGTGCCCAATCCCTGCTCGGATGGAAAGGCTCAAAAGCATGGAGGCCAGCCACTCTCAATCGGTGGTTTGCTGGAGCTGAAACCGGTATATCCATATATTTATATAATTTAGATATTAGAAGTTTGAATATAATTATAAATATAATTTAAATTTTATAATTATATAATAAAAAATATTATTAAATAAATAATAAATTAAGTTAATCCTATATGATGTATATTTTTTTAAAAATTAATAAATATTATATAAAATTATATATAGATTCGAATATTTGGATATGAATCGGATGGTCTATTCATTTTTTTTTTTTTTTTTTTGATGGATATGAATATGAATATGGATATTAATCGAATTCTTAAATTTTTATTCATATTCGAATCAATTTGAATATATCCGTACTATTTTCATTCTCATGGATCGCATCATTTACGCATGGAGTGAAATAATCCGTTCAACTCATCAAGTGCCACGTGGATATTACTTATGGGCCCCAAAGGTATGTAGATGAGTATGCTCGGCCTGCAAGTTGCATCGTGCGCTCCGTTGTCACGTGACCATGCCGGTCTTCAGGGAGAAAGGCCATGGACATGTAGGGTGGGAAGTCGGTACCGGGACCCAAACCCTCTTAGAGTGGGAAGACACTGATCACGTGACCATGCCGTGCTAGAGAACCCTCAATTCAATTATTTATCTTATATTAACTAGCATGTAAGTCTTCAATTCAAATAGGACTTTATTTATCGATAATATATCTTAAGTAAACTACACATTTTTAATATGAAGATGGTATGAGGTTATGAGGAAGGTATTTTGGATTTAAATGCAGGGGTAGGAGGAGAGATTAAGGTGGAGAAGCAAAGAAAATAAATTAAATTATCTAGTTTACATTTTCTTCTTTGATTTGTTTCATCTATTTTTAATTATGAATTATGAAATCTCTCTAATTATCTAAATTAAGCCTTGATTTGCTGGTGCACCATTATAGCGATCCAAGAGCGTAGAGGATAAATCTGAACCTACCGAAACTATAGTTAAGCTTGTCATACAGAGTGAACATGTATGTAACTGATCTACTTATAATAACTTGCTACACCAAAATCCGTTTATTTTGGATGGATTGGAGCAGGTTGGTTGGTCCAGGCAAAAACTTTCTATCATGCTTGGAGAGTTGAAACCTCCGGCATTGCATGAAATGAAATTAAATGGGAAAAGAAGGCTTTAAAAATGGATCGTGATCTCTCTTTTAAGTTAATCTTCATCAATTATGGAGACTATTAATACAGCTAAGGGAACTAAAGATTAGACAACTACAAAAGGTGGGCCTTTTGTTGATATAAATATTATAGCCATTTATTTTAGTTTATCAACATGGGCACAAGGAATCAAGCACAAACCCGCCTCCCCCAAATTATTGTTGTTAAGTATCTGAGCATGAACAATTGTCAGTGATTGATCAGGGAGGGTGGATGGGCAAATAATGTGTTGGCATGTCCAAAGAATAGTATTGTATCTAAATTATTATTATTTTCCTTGAGCCACTGTTTGTTCCACAACTTGCTCGTATAAAGGTGTTTTTCTGTATTTTGAGAATTATAGGATCCCACGCATGGACACCTATTAGCTGGTGGAAATGAAAATAGTCTTCATCTATTGATGGCGAGATGTCTTCCTAGACATCCCAAGATCTAAAACCCTCCATTTTCCATGTCCTAATTACCCCGATCACTTATAAATCATGATTTTTTTTAATTTTTAATTTATTTTTTAGTATGGATTTTCTCTAAGTTTCTTTTGTAGTAAACTTCTAGAGTCCTTGATTTAAATGAAAACCTAACCTAAATGTTACATACAACCCACCATCCATGATCGAATCCAACCCCAATCTTTTTTTACACTAATTTGGCCTAATTGCACCCACAAGTAAAACATCTTTTCCAAATTCTATCATGTTTACGGAAAATTTATGTTGATTTTCCCTAATTAGGATAGCTAGACCTTGTCCTATGCACCCCAAACCATATCCTAATTCTGTCATATCATCTATCAACCTATATCCTTCATCATACTTAAAACAAGTTTTCCAAGGATATTTAGGATAACTACACTTGAGAGGCCGACTAGCCTATTCTAGGGCAAATTTTTGATGTGTCCTTTGTTCCCTTTATTCCCTTTTATCAAGCCCCATCAAATCGAAGCCTAGAACCATCCATCTGGCATCAAGTCTCAATATCTCAGCTATATAAGTGTGCTATTTTCTTAAACATCACTCCATTCTTAGAACCATGACCATAGATTTTTTTGACACTTAACACGCTCTCCTACAAATTTTCCCTAATGTTATACATTCTCATTCTAAGCTAGTTCTCCTGCACCCTAACCCACTTCCTTATATAAGAAAGAGAGCTTTGTCCATGCCAAGTTAGCTCCCTGATCTAACCTTCTGAGGCTTTGTACAAGTCAAACAATAACTTCTATTATTATTATTATTATTATTATTATTATTGAATAAGAATTCATAAAGCCAACCTCAAATAGTTGGCAAGAGGTTGGAGGGTTATAATAATGCTTAGTCATTGTATAAGTTCCCAAAAATATTTTGATGCCTCCCGAATGTTATAATGGCCATTACAGTAAATTTTAGATATATTTTAAAAATAAAGTAGAAAAATGAAGCTTGCATCTAGTAAGAAATATCATTGTATAAAACCGGATTGAAGGTAAAAATTTAATTGCTTATGCTGGTATGTAATCCTGTAAAGATATTTGTTTCTTAAATCGAATTTCTTTGTTCCTCAAGGATAGACTTTGATACCTATGAATTGGTCTTGATCAAAACCTATGCTCTGAGGTATCTTTGGAGGGTCATGTAACCTGACCAAACTAGCATAGCATACAAAACATGCTCTAGGGTCATGAATCCAGGTGGAAGGAAAAAAAGGTTGTAGCAATGGACTCTCATCTCATTTTGGGGTCATCCGATCATCCATTAGGAGACGGTCGTTGAGCTATCAGTTATCGAAACCCTATTAATTACAGTAAAAAGCAAGAGAACTGATAGATTTGATGATTTAAGGCAGGTTGGACAGCTACAAAATGGTGGGTCTTGTGCTAATACAGAAATTAGAGACAAGTTTTGTCTCATCGCTTAGGGTTTGTTCCTTCTTGATTACGATAAAGACACCAACTCAAGGAGCATGATCTAACGTCCACCATTATCTAGCAGATGAACGGAAGACAGTTTCATGCTACTTGCATCATTACCACTATTCCAAAACAGGCGCATCAAATAGTCAACAATGCGGGCCCCCACCTTGCTGAGTGGATGCTCCCCACCAGTAATTACCATAGATCATTTTACTTGGCATTTACTCGAATTTGAACCTAAATCATTTGGATGGAACTGAAGGCCCGGGCTACCACCTCGATGGTAAGGACCATTCTTTTGAGGATAAATATTATGAAAAAGTTGATCATTTTTTTTATTGACCACCCATATTTTCATGCTTTTCAAAATAGGTTAGTTACTTTTCTATGAATAGTATTTACCTATAAAATGAAAAAAAATTTATCCACCTAAAAGATGGCTAAATCATTTTTCCATCAGCCAATAAATTAGATATTTAATTTTATTCCTAAAATATTACATTTTCATTTCTAATGTCTCCATCATTCAGTCTTCCACTTTCTTCAAATCTAAAAAACATAAATGATATTATGAAAAATATGAATAAATTTTAATAACTTATCTAAAAAAAATAGTAGTGTAAAAGAACATGGATAATAGATTCTAAAATCATTTTTTCATGTATCAAAAAATGGATAGATTATCTTCAAACCTGAAAAATATTTATCTAAAAAAATATAAATTTTTAAATAAATTTTTTATCCACAAAAGAATGGACCCAAAATAACACAAAATTTGTAACAAGAAGATGCAAGCATCGTGTCATGAATTTATCTATAAGATATCAGGGCTACGTTTTTATTATTGAGTAGAATATACATTAAGGTCTCCCATTTTGACAACATAAGGTCATCACGATGCTTGGGTCTAAGCAACAATTCCTATTGATGTTACTAATTAGAAGTAAACAAAGTGATCAAGCATACATGAAGTATGCATCTGGGAAAAAATACATATATAAAGAGCAGCAACGTCAAGAAAAGCAGAAACTCCACCAACAAATCAGCAATTTTTTAGATGAATCAAATATCTGAATTCTTGGCTTCCTCGTCTTCCCATATATCAAGCCAATTTCCTGTTGCAATATACCAGTTCCATAAATTAGCCTCCCAGCAAAATTACTATTATAATCTTACTTTACAATAACTTGTTCTCATTTTGAAGGATCAAAAAATACTGCCTGAGGATCAGGAATAGGCTTTCCTTTTTCAAGATAATGATCTGAGGCTGCAGCTAAAGCTGCTCTCTCCTAAAGCATAAGAAGTTTCCAATACATGAATACTTAGATCATAGACATCTTGACACTCTAGCATCAGTACAAAGTGAACCATAACTTATGGAACCATCAGACCCTTTAAGATAAATTTCACCTCAAGTTAAAAGCATAAATTGTAAGAATCAAACTAAATAATTCCAAAAGCAAAATATTTCAGGTACCCAAGCCCAAGAAAAAACATTTTCCAATATCAACTGAACAATTAAAAGGCCATGTTTCTTAATTTCTTTTTCTTGAGAAAAAAATCTTAAACAGGTAGGAGAAAAGATTAACTGGATCACTTTGTTGGATTAACTTATAAACAAATCAGTAAACACTATGTACTGCACATAAACAATAGGAAAAGAGCCTTTAAAATATGGGAGGATTTTACATTCATCTGAACATAAATCTAGCACATGATTATAAATCTAAAAATATTTGAATATTACAAGTTTGCAGTCCCTTTCATATTTCTTCAGAATAGCTTGGAGGGGATCCTTTTTTTACCTTCCTGGGAGTTTTTGTTGCTGGGGGTGGTGTGGGGTGGGGCATGGTATCTTCTGAGTTTACTCCCTCTTGTAGACTGCTCAATGGTCATTTTTTGACTTTATAGGCACAGCCATGAAGTTTGTAAATATGCAAATGTTGAGTCCAAATTGGAGACGCTTTCAAAATGGGCAACCCTGTAGGTATGCAAATCAAGTTTAGGTTTGAAACATAGATATCAGCATGGCTAAATAGAATTTTGGTTCCAATTCAAAGACTTGAAGTTCATTTTTGTTGCCTTGGCATGAAGGTTCCATATTCTGGAACTACGATGACAAATTGGTTAAATTCAAGGCCCTATGTTAGAAATGTAGATGGTCAAATTTGTTTGCTGGGAGCAAGTGTACTTTTCCATGATAGGAAGATTAGATTGGTTGAAGCAGGGTTTATATCCAGGATGAGGATCTTGAAGGTCTCCCGGCTGACTTGAAACTGGAAAGTCAAGCTCCCGGATCTAAGCATTGATTAACCACAAACTAAAGGAATCTCAAGCTCAGGGAAGTGGTAGTCCAATTTTACAAAAGCAACCAGTCCCAAGATCTGAAAGATATTTTAGGATGATCACTTCATAAATAATCTTGATCCTCACAATTTTTTGCATCCAGATCATTTATGACAGCCTCTTGGAGTTTACATGAACTAATAAAGCAATTAGTGAATGCTCCCTCTGGCATATGCTTAACTTATAAGGAAGAGTTTTTATATTGTTTAAAGAGGGGTGTGGCTAAAATTTTTAAGAAGATATTACAACACTATTCCTTGCATTGGTTGGCTAAGGCTAGGATGAGCCATTAGTAAGACTATCCAATCATAAGCATCAACTCCATTCTAGATGTACAAGAACTAAGAATGAGGTGGTACAATTCAAATAAAAGCATCCTACTATTGAATCATACTTTAAAAATCTACCATGTATAATTACGGGGAGAAAAGAGTGTGGCCTTAAATTATCACTACATGGCCCAAACTTAACTTTGGCACCCCCAAGCAGAAGAGGATCAAGATTTTCAGCCTAGTGACAACCAACTTCTCCGCTTTAGCCTAACAGCATCAAATAAAACACCAAAAATTGTATACTTTTGAATGATGTATGATTTGGGATTCTTGCACCAAAAAAAGCACATTCTTCATGTTTAGAAATAACGGGGTGCCTTTATATTTTATGACCACCAATAAAGATGGGTGGCAATGTAAAGTTGAAAGATTGATATAGAAATGAAAAAGTTTATATAAGAGCAAACCAAATAAAGCAAAGAATTGGATCAGTGGAGAAAGGAAATATCAGAACCAAGGTGGCATACAACTTCATTTCATCACCTTCTCAACAATTACTCTATCAGCACTGGAAGAAGTTATGGTTGACTAGAATTCACCTAAAGCCCAAATTCTATCAAAATGTCACCATGGACAATCACCAACAAGCAGGAGTCCTCGATCATTGGGTAAACTATTGTAGCCTAGAGTGCAGCAAATGCCACCTAGAACCTGAGACCATAACACAAAATCCATTGCAATTGCAGGGAAACTTATTTATATATGGAGTACTTTTCAAACTTCAAATCCTTGTCTAACCTCCTATCTTTTCCAGCCAATCGCAGTAATTTCATGGAAACAACCTTGGTAAAGGTTCGTTTTGGAAAACCATAAAATGTGCTGCTTGCTATCTTTTTACTGGTTCTTATGAAATTAACAATATACCCTTGTCACTTGCTTAAGGCTATAGAAGTGAAACGCCACCTTACTTTGCAAGCATATCCTAAGTTCTTCTCATAAATAAGCTTAGGTCCACCTAGAGGCTGGTTTATTGAAATATTTCTATCTAAATTACACCAGATGCTGTACATGTAACATCCGTATATGCACTTTTTTAAGTAAGCATAACTATTCCTCATCAAAAAGCAAAAATTCCCAGACTTCTGATGGAAGTCTCAAGGCAACAACCCCCTCTCTGTTTCTCTTAAGATTTTAGTACAGCCATTAATAAGACTATCCAAATAGCCAGCAGAAGTCCTCTTGGTAACGCTTGCAGCTTATTTTCGGTTCTAACATTGTTGTTTCATGTTTGTATAAAAAAGCTAGTTTTACAACTATATGTGCCACTCAGATGTGTTGAATAGTCTCATGATTTCGTCATGAGGCAGGAAACTGTCATATTTCTAATTAGAAGTTGTTAGATTTTTCAGTGGCAAAAAATTTAAAAGAATTACAAACAACCTGTCAATGCAAATTAAGTAGTTTTCATGAATGCCACAATGAATCTGATTATAGTTGCCCTGCGTCATGTTCATTTCAATATCAAAGATTCGACTAATCATGATAAATGATTAAAAGAATCGCCTCTCTCTCTCTCTCTCTCTCTCTCTCTCTCTCTCTCTACCCTTCAAATTACTAATTCCCATGATCGCACTGGCAAGCAATAATCCAAAAACAAAATTCATAACAAAATCATCAAAACCCTAAAACCGCAACACGGCAATCAAAATGGGCTGACCAACAGAAACTGCCAGAAAATACCAATCATCCTACAAAGTGATGATCATGGAGGTTGGAAAGAGCAGGAAAATCTCATTACATCTCATTTTTGCGTTCTAAGAAGACCTACTTATGAAAATTTGGTTTTTAATTGAATCTTGACCTTTTTTGAATTTTCTCACCATCACATCGCTTATCACACGCTAAAATTAGCCACCAAAAGATCGAAATAAAACATTAACCCCCGTAAAATTTAAAGAAAGGAAAGAATAGAAAGAAGGGCAAGTCATGAGAAAGATTACCTACTTCTCCTTCTTGGGCTCGCCGGCGGGTTTGACCCAGAGGAAGTAGGCGAGCGTCCCCGCCACCGCCCACGATGCCAGGTTGCTCCCCCCTCGTAGCCCCCCCATGGCGTTTCCCACGAAGGACCGCACGTTCCCCAGATTTCTCCTCCACTCGCTGCTGGCCATGAGATCACCCACCAAAATTACGACCGATATCTTCTGGGATCCTTTCGGGGTGATGTGGATTCTCGCTCTGGGATTTGATCTCCTGGGAGCGACCTCTAGCTAGGGTTTTTGACCTTCGTGGACAAAGGATTTTGGGTTCTTCGGAAATCCAGACAGGGGCTTTCTCTGGGCCGCAAGGAGGGCTGGACGTGACCAGGTCCGGCTTCAGGTCGGCCTGCGATAGTAGGTATCCGTGACTATTGAAAAGGTAATAATTTTTCGGTGATCGATGCTCGTGCGGGATTCCCCCGGGCTCGGAAGAAAAAAAAAAAAAAAAAAAATGGATACCGTGCATCGGCCTCATGCGAAGGCGCAGTGCAACGCGTACCGTATCTCTTTTAAATCACCACGGATGGTATTTGCGCAACCAGCCCAAAAGAATTTCTATTGAAAATATATGAGGCCCAAGCCGGAGAACCAAGAAAACCTATGACAGCCCGGCCCAGTTCTGGCGCTCAACGGAGAAGGGGATGATGCTATCCACTTAATGCCCATGTTGGCACTTTGCATAACCTCATGAATGGCTGAATACGGATGCATGTTGTGCGATGTATGTCATGCGCAGCCCTATGCAGTATGATTGATGGTGCATCCTATAGTACCATGTATGCAGTACGGTGCATCACGTATACAATAAAAAATTCTCCATGTATAAAATATTAGACTCCTCCACTTAGCCCCTCTTCTGTTGCTGTCGATCATCTTCTCCAGCCACTTCGCCCAACTTCCGTTTGGCTACTCTCTCTCTCTCTCTCTCCCGAAACCACATCCATAATTTTGCAAATTTATTCCGAAACCAGGACCATTGGTCAAGAATCACTATCAACTTCTCTCCCATCGGAAAAAAAAAAAAAAAAAAAATCTCAAAACCTGCATTTTGGGAACACGACATGAATAGAGCGAAGCCAACGAGAAGGTGGTCCAAACAAGCCGGATCCCCGATCCAACAGCCTCCCTCTGAATTCCAGAGGAAAACTGAACTATGATGCCCAGCTCATGCCACCTTCCCGCTAATGTTAGTTATGTTGTGTCGACCACCCTGCGGGTCATAGGAATCCAAAATTAAATCAGAAGGCATTTCTCTAATGCTGGTCATTCACTTACATTTACAGTGCATGGATCCTAAGGCCACCATGGGCTTACCGAGCTTCATGAATTGAGCAAACAAAAGCAAAAGTTGTCCTTGTCCATGCTGTACATAACCAACCCATGTCCCTGTGCTTTGGTTACTCGTTAGAATCTTGCCTAATTTTGATATATAATATAACAGTATATTTTGTTATATTTCATTAAATTACTGTGAATCCATCCACCCAGATCCACGGCAACAGATCTCAATGCAAAACAAGAGGCCAGGAAGACATCCTCCATCATGCAAAAGGTTACCCAAGAGAACAAATAACAAGCACCTAATACAAACAAATCAGTTTCCACAGAGTAACTCCGCTACTAGTATTACAGGAAATACCGCAAATGAGACCACAAGGCCTTCAAGCTCCATGCATATTGACTTCTAGCCATGTAATACAAAAGGGAGGTTAGGTGGATCAATCACATGGTTGACAGCAGAAGGCAGCACAGAAAATGAGTTCTCTCTGATGCTGACAGGTGGCAAGGGGGTGATTAGATGACAGCTGATAAAGTACAAAACCCACAAAATAAGAGGGAAAACAAAAACAGTTTATCTGCTTGGGTTTTACCTCTGATCTCCCTATGAGGCAAACCTTTACTGCTATGGTCTCCCTCATGGCCACGTTCAGATTCTACGGGGAGCTTTATTACAACCTTTTTTTTTCTTTTCTTTTTTTTAATAGATTTTGTCCTTCTGGGAGAATCTATCCAGAGGGTCCATTTATTAGGCAGCCTTGGATATATCTTTGCTGGATCTGTTGTACTTCATATGGCTCTTCACAAGCTGGCCAGCAGCAAGAGCCGACAGAAGAGAGAGCTCTCCAGCTAGAACAGAACCTGCTACAATGGTGGCCAGAAGCCTAGCATTTGCCCCAGGTGATTCCAAGTTTGCACCCTTGACGCCAAGTAGGTCCAAGCAGGCTGCCTGAGAGGCCAGATGAGTCCCACCCCCAACTGTACCAACCTGTATGAGAACAAAACACCATCGATATTTTATTTATAAATTACCATCAAAAAGAACTTTAAGTATAAATGGAGACACAGATGGAGCTGTGTACAGAGGTAATGAACCAGTAATTTTAGATGAACTAGAAGATCTACTTCCAACCAAACCCAATAGAAACAGAAGAACCTATACAATTCAAAAACATGACATATAAAGCCAAAAACCAAAAGAGATTTAAAAATGATAACGTTCAGAATGACAAAAATAGGATAGAGAATGAGAAGATTAAATTGCTGCATGACATGATGGTTGTGAATCCTAAATTCAGGTGGTCTTGTCAATAAACATCATAGAAATTAAGAACTTGCAACGTAGCAGAAGCCTGTAAAAATTTATCATGTCCAATAACTGAAAAGAGAGCGATTTTTTGGTAAACAAAAACATTGCCAATAATGGTGGAATTCGAAGCAACCTGCAAGGACACGAGATAACTGAAACAGGTTGATCAATGTAAGAAGAAAAGAACAGGATATCATAATTACCTCGATGGATGGCATGGTCACAGAGACATGAAGATCCTTTCCATCATTCACAGCTTCCATCATGGTGATACAGTGAGAGCTCTCCACATTCTGTGCAGGATCTTGACCTGTGGCTATGAAGATAGCAGACACGATGTTGCTAGCATGAGCATTAAACCCCCCAAGAGCCCCAGCCACAGCAGATCCAGCAAGGTTCTTGATCATGTTGAGTTCCACGAGTGCTGACACAGTGGTCTTGAGAACTTTCTTCACCACATCCTCCTTGATGGTTGCCTCACAAACTACCGATTTGCCCCGTCCTTCAATCCAATTCACGGCAGCTGGCTTTTTGTCGGAACAGAAATTACCTGGTCGGTGCCAAGAGAAACATGAGATGCAACAGAAAGGCAAAATAAAAATAGCCATTTCACAGCGATAGTAGAAAGTTACTTTATTTGACACTAGCTGGGGTTTTTCCTCATAAACTTCCATATTGAATAGCATTCCAATGAGCAGAACCGTGTAAGCGAACCACAGACATTTGGAGTCACCTAACTGGTGAACTAATATCTCCTAAATTTCAAGGTGCATGGTGGAATATGTTGAGAACCACGACATGAATGGATATCAACAAAATAATTTTAACGACATGGACACAAACAGATCCTTGATAGTTGGACTAAAATCTCCTGGATCTCAATGTTAATGGTCGGATATGAGAACCATGATACAAAGATATACCAACAAGGTACTGTTGCAATCTCAACATGACATTGCTGAGCTACAACTACAAGCCTAGATCCCATGCCACAATTATCATGAGAAGATCTCACCAAATCACTTAAAGAGCTCTATCACGGACACTAGTAGTAAAATGTAGGACTACAACTAGAGATCGACAACAAAGTTCTGACGACATAGGGGGAAAAATTTGACACGTTGCATAGCAGCAATGTACATAAAGTTACATAAAAGCAGAGATAATAAAGGATAAACATGAGCATAAACACAAAATTCTACCCATCACATGAGGCTTTCTTGAGCTTACTTTTTCCCTTTCAATTAATTGATCACATAAGAATTGTAGAAAGTGAAAACACAACGTAAAGTGCCTTACTATCAGAACAATCAGGTATCATAATCAGTAATATAGAGAAAATATCTGAAGCAAATTCTCTAAAAACCATGATTCTCCGTCCTGTACGATATTGATTTGGAGTTCACCATTACGTTCTTTATCTGTTGATAATTCAAACTAAAAAAAACTTGGAGCAAAAAAGGTGAACAAAGTGAGAGCTTAGTCAGGGCAAAAGATCCAACCAGATATGCTGATCACGTCCATGTCTGGGAAGTCACCCTGCAGATAATCCAAGACATTCTGGACACCTTTTGACACCATGTTCATCCCCATCGCATCTCCGGTGCTGCAACTAAATCTCATGTAGAGGTTCCTCCCAGCAAGCGCACACTGGATCCCCTGGAGCCGCGCAAATCTGCTGGACCTGCAAATATCATAGGGAAAAATGGAGATTTTAACCTCTGCAATGCATGAATCAGCTTGTATAAGAGGAAAATTACTACTTAAGTGTCCCCCCCCCCCCCAAATTTATATATCACACAGATGGTGCGAAACGAGAGGGAAAAGTCGTTCTGCAACATCAACTTGCACAGTAAAGAACGACAAGAACATACTCCATTAACATGAAAATCTTAAGCCAGCCATCATGGAAACCATGAAAAACTAACAGTAAATTATATGAAAGGATACAACCATCAACAGAAAGTACAAACATGTTAAAGTGATTCTACAACTAATAAAAAAAGATTGTAATAAAACAAAGAACGAATAGAAAATTGTTAAGGAGCAAGGAAAAGACCAGTCTCGATATAAAACAGATAACAAAAGAGAAGCACGACAAGAATACCACAGAAGCCCATCGACGAACACAACTCAGACGTCTCCCAATACAATACTCAGACACTTTAAAAATAACAAAGAAACCGGCACTGAAAAAATAAAGCCGATCTCTTTAGCTATGACAAACAAAAAACTCCAACGACTCTCCAAGCAAGATCCAACCTTGAGCTCGCAAAAGAATTCAAAACTGGCATCAGAACAAACAAAGAAATGGACAAAAGGTTTACCTGTTGAACACCACAGCGAGAGTCTCGAAATTGCTCGGCTCTTCCAAGAAGGCCTTGAGCTCTGCGGCCCTCCTCGCCGACGGCAGCCTCACCGCCGGCGCCCGCGTCATCCCGTCCCTGAGAACCACGCTCTCCGCGCCGCCGGACTCTGCAATGGCCTTGCACCCCCTGTTGGTGCTTGCCACGAGACACCCCTCGGTGGTGGCCATCGGCACGTAATACTGCCTTCCGTCCAGCACCAGCGGCCCCGCGATCCCCACCGGCAACTGGACGTAGCCCACCGGGAGCTCGCAGCACTGACCTAGAATCGACCCGTAGTCGAATCCATCGAGCGGAAGCCCTTCCAGGGATCTTCCGGTCATCCTCCTGAGCACCTCCCGCCGGATCCCGGCAGCGCGGCGGCAGTCTCCGAGCTTGGATTCGAGAATGTAGGAGGGAGTCTTGCCCGCAACGACGGACAAGATGATCTCCTCGTCCTCCTCGGTGACGGCCGGCATTTTCTCGGGGGAAGGAGCGGCGTCGCAGAGGAGGGGCAGGGGTGGCGGCGGGGGCGGGGCGGGGGCGGGTGCGGGGGGTGGTGCAGCGGCTGGGGGGGCGGCGGTGGGGGCGGGGGCGGGGGCGGGGGCGTGGTTGAGGAGGAAGTCGTCCTCGTCGTGGGAGGAGACGATGGACTGGACGAAGGTGATACCAAAGAAGGAGATGAGGTAGATGAGGGAGGCGACGAGGCCGACGATGGCGAGGAGCTCGGAAAGACCGACGACGTGGAGTGGCGTCGACGAGCGGATCTTCTCGCGCCACCGCCGCATCAGGAAGACGAGGGAGGCGGCGAAGAGGGCGGAGAAGAGGAGATTCGTGTGCCGAATAGGGAGCGGGAGGGCGTCCGACGCCTGGACCCGGGCGGCGCCACCGACGGAGGCGATCTCCGTCGGGCTGGCGGCAGCGGCGGCGGCGGCACTTTTTGGGAACCTCCGGCGGACGTCCATTTGGGAGGCGGAGAGGGGCAACACCGCTCCGCGTTGGGTCCTTGGAACGCGGGTTGCCAGGGAACGGGCGACCGGGTGCTTAATAGGTGGAGCCTGGGGTGGAAGGTTACGGTCACCACCGGTGGCTTATAAGTTTCGTTTCGCGTTGTTATTAATGGCTGCGGAAAAGGGAATATCCATGTTGGAAAGCTGGGGGAGTTTGGACACTTGGAATTTGGATTGCAAGATGCAAAGGGAAAGTGTCTGCCATGTTCAATCACTCATGGCATTAAATTATGGGGGATCCCACTAAAAAAACAAAAGGGGTAGGTGGTCATTTAATGGCATGTCGGGTCCGCCGTGGTTTGAACTAGGTTGGAGACGAGTTAGTTTCCCTCTTGAACTCAAGCTAGACTTACAATTGTTCTCCAAAAAATATAGTAAATATAATAACTATTACATATAAAATGGCAAAAGATTATTCACGTAAAATAATTATGGAAGCAATTTCTAAGATGGGGATTAAAGTTTTAGCTAGCTTTGCATCAAGGTAGAGCATTAGATTAGGTCTCTAAGATGGAGCCAGATGAAATGGATTCCTTTAATGGGCCCACCATACTTTTGTTGCATTGGTAGGCTTACTTCCAAGCTGGTGTTGTATGACCTAGTACCAAAGTTATTATTATTATTATTTTAACATTGGTATGCATTTGATTTAGTTACATAAGATATGTTCGTTATCCTATGGTACCTTTTTATCATTAACTCAAAGATCATAAATCTTATGTATATGAGTTATTGGTCAAATATGATGAAGCTATGATTATTACCTCACGTAAACATGTCAATTTTTGATAGTTCTAAAGTAATATTTTTAATATACAATATTAATTTTATAAAAAAATTGCAACTATACATTCCATTTGAGAAAAAGAATTGTTCTTACCTTGTACTCCTTTTTGGTTTTTGGTAAAAGAATTGGTGGCTCGATTGACTTGTTTTAAACCTCGGTGCATCTTTATAGAAAGGAAAGTAAATATATTTTGTCACCATCCTACGGATGAAATAATCATTTTAAAAATTAGAACTTGCCTAAAAGCTCTATGATTTGAGTCTCGTGGCCAAGTGCAGATTTGGAGATGGGGTTGGTTAATATCTAATCATGGCTTACTGGATGCATTCATCTAAAATGCTATATAAGTTGTCATTATAATAATGATACCTTCATTCATTTGTTCATGTAATGCACTTTACAAAAAAAAAAAAAAAAGTAATATATTTTGGCAAATGATTTAATTTTCTTATCCTATGCAACAACCAGCATCTTTTGCTAATATATAAACTCTGGGGCTTTTCTTTAAGCCATATTTATAAGGATGAGGTTTTGATCTGCTTCATTGTGAAAACAAAAAAGCTTCCTATAGAGTGAACTATCATTCTTGCTTGCTTGCTGGACCCTTTATCTTTTTCTTCTTCTCTTTCTTCATCCCACTCCTGTTGGGAAGTATGGTGGGGTCAACATTGCTAGCCCTGGATCTCTCATAAATTAAATGAGGTATCAATGAAACAAGATAAAAGTTGTCCTTCTCTTACTATTCTGAATACAGGTTTGCCTATGAAGAGCATGTTCGCATGAAATATACAGCCAATCTGATGATGAAAAATCCCGTTCTCATATGCCAATGAGCTTTCCAAAGTCCAACCCCATGATGAAAACGAAATAGGGAGACAAAGTACGTCTCTCCTTATCAAAGCACATCAAATTGCTTAATTTCTTGCCAACCCCAACCCCATGTGCATGATTTAAAGCAACCATTATTAAGAGCAAACTCATGCTGGACTCTAAAGTTCATGTATGTTGGATTATAGTTGTGGTAACATCATACTAAAGCAATGATTTGCCGTGCATGGATCTTGAAGTCCGGCATGGAAGTTATTCTACTCAAAGGGAGACCATTTTTATATTGCAAAACTGAGCTAAACAAGTCTCACTGGGTACGTAGGATATGTATGCCTATCAATACAGTCAATATAATTTTATTATATCTGCACTGCTTGTAGCAATTTTGTAAAAGAAATCATTATATAAAGAGAATGCAGGAAAAAGGATTAATGGTCCCAGTAATGGAAGTTAAATTCCCAGTCCCCAATAGTCCCAATCTGCCGTTGCCACTTTCATCACCGCCATCCCTATCTTGGATAATGTAGTTAACCAGTTGTAGATATATGATGCTGTCAAGGCCTACCCAGGGATTATTAAACAGACTATATATGTTGGTTGAACATATTTTTTGGGTAAAGGTATTAGCTTGGGCATTTAAGAGGTGTCAAATTTGAAATAACACAATTTGACCCATTCATGCAATAACCATTAATTAGATTTGCCAATTAGCAATTAAGAATTTATTGGATGGAGAGTCAATCATCACATCTCAAGCAAACTACAATTAAAGAAAAATTGTAGGGTTAAAATTCATTATGACTAAAGCATTGCATGTGCAATACATGTGAGATGGTAACGTATTTATAAACAATTGCATGATGAGGAGCACGGCAAAATAGTTTATGCAAAAATGTGGCTTCCTGGAGTCCCATATTTGCAACCTTTTTCATGATACTTTGTTTGTTTGGATTTCATTGTTATTATATAAAATGCAAGTTTCCAATATGACATGTATCATACAAGACATGGTTGAACATGCAATAATAATAATAATAATAATAATAATAATAATAATAATAATACTCTGTGGAGGAGTATTATAGTGTTGTCAACCAAAATTCTCCAATGCATCATGTGTCGAATCCGATCGAAGGAGGAGTCTTCTTCCACCAATTTCGATGGAGAAAAGAACTTAAATTCGGAGAGGATTCAACCTCCCCTCCATCCTATTTAGATCACGAGCCCCCTCTCTAAAGTCATGCTACAAGCTCGAGCTCTCCTCCCCTCTTCTTTTTATCTCTTTCTCCTAATTTTTATCAGCTTTTCGTATCTATGCTTGTCGAAAATCGGAGCCGAAGATATCGTCGGAGTTTGAGGTAAGCTCTTGCCTCTCTTCCTCTCCTCCTTCCCCTTTTTTCCATGGCCTTGGGTGCCACCTATAGCTGCCATATTCACCGAAAATCCATCATAAAAGAATCTCCCTGATTTTCCTCTTTGATTTCTCACCGCCATTGGCCGTTGCTATTGATCCTCCTATTGTGAAGCCACATCTTGTCGGAGCACGAACCACCAGCCACCAGCCTATCTCTGTGCCACATATTGAGCTTTGACTAACGTCCCAATTTTTTTTTTATTTTCCGCACTTTCTCTCTTCAAATTCGATCAGAGCAGGAGTCTTCTTTCACCGATTCGATAGAGAAAAGAACTTGAATCCGGGGAGGATTCGTCCTCCCCTCCGTTCTATTTAGAGACATGAGCTTCCTCTCCAAAGCCATCGTTACAAGCCCGAGCTCTCCTCCCCTCTTCTTCCTCTCTCTTTCTCCCAATTTTTCTGGCTCTCTATACCTATGCATGTCAAAAATTGGAGCCGAAGATACCACCGAAGCTTGAAGTAAGCACCTGCCCCCCTTCCTCTCCTTCTTCCCCTTCTTTCCACAGCCTTAGATATTGCTGGTAGTCGCTGGATTCACCAAAAATCTAGCATAAAAGAATCCCTCTATTTTTTCTCTTTGATTTCTCACTAGCCGATGATGCCACCGATCGTTCCTCACTTCACCGCCATCAACCGCCACTGTTGGTCCTTTGACTGTGGAGCCACACCTTGCCGGAGCATGAACCACCAGCCACCTGTCCATCCCCTATTTTGGCCAGAAAGAAAGAAGAAAAAGAAAAGAAAAGAAAGAAAAAAGAAAAATTAGGCCCAGTGAGTCATGAGAGATTTAAATTAAATAATTTATATTTTATTATTTTATTATTATTATTATTATTTTGACTGATCCTATAAAGGAACAATTTTAGGATCTCTTCGTGGAGCAACGGTGGAAGTGGGTCGAGAACTATTGTTAGAACAATGCCTATCTTCAGAACCAGAACCAGTGCAACGACAAGTGGGACAATTTTCTTTGTGATTACAAGAAGGTCCGCAACTACGAGACTGGCACCATAGCTTCCACCGTCGAAGATCGGCCCTCCTATTAGGCCACAGAGCAGCACCAGCGAAATTCAAAATGCAAGAGCATGCAAAGGGGGTCGGGCGAAGGGGGATGGTCGGGGTGGGAGATATTGGCGACGATAAGAAGGAGAACGGATAGGAGGCAAGGAAGGAGAAAGGAGGGATAGTAGTGGTACCGAGGGTGGCAATATTGATAGGAGCACTGGGAGTGGTGATCGGGGTCAATGTTTGTCGAGAGTGTTAGGATTTGACACCTCGAATTTGACCCACATCAAAGAAGAATCAGTATCAGCACACAGTCGGACTGGCTCAGATATGGATCGAGTGGGCTCGGATTGAGATTGACCTGGCTCTGATCGTAGTCGAGCCGGTCCTCTTAGGCAGATAGAAAGTAAGTATTCGTGTGAGACGCAATTGAGCCAGCTCAACTTTTGACAGAGCCAGCTCGATGGAAGTGAACTAAATAGGATGAAATTTTCTGTTTGGACTCGGATTGTGATTAATCCAAGGGGTGTATGAGAGTTATGTGTGGACTGAATGTATTCACAGGATCTAGTAGCCACGAAAGGCTACGATCACGATCTGAAGGTTGGGAGACACTCTAGACTTTATCAAAATCTTGTTCGACTCATATTAGGAGATAGACCTTTGTTAGGACTCCTGTGAATTGCTGAGAAAAGGATTCTCAAACCTATTTAAAGACTGTGATGCTGTAGAGAGGTGTGTGGCAAGGTGTGGCATGCAGAGAGGCTCAAGCAGCCATCAAGGAGAGTTCGGTAGAGCGTCGAGTATGTGTAGCCCGCAAGAGAGTAGTAATAGGTGCATAGTATCCGATGCGGAGGTCGTGAGGGCAGAGCATCTTATAGCTGCTGAGCATCTCCTTGGGGATTCTGAGAAAGCTTTGGTGAGAGTAGCTTCTAGTTAAGAAAAAATTATGTATAGCAAGTTGAGAGTAGGTAATCTTTTCTTGTATCTATTTTTTTTTATAGTGAAGCTTTGCATGTCCCATGGAGGCAAGCTTTTAGACTGATCCACGTACTTAATATTTTTTTTCATATTATTCTTATTTTATTTTTTTCTTTCTTCTTACTGTAATAATCTGGTACTAGATTCTCAACAAGTGGTATCAGAGCGAGTTGATATTACAACAAAGAGAAAAGAAGAGTGGTGGTAGGACGGCATCGATGGGTGCGAAGAATGCATGAGAAGAAGAGAGAGGGCGAAGATGCGATCGGGATCGATATTTGCCGAGAGAGAAGAGGAGCTATGGTGGGGCGGTAGGGGGGTAGGGTGTGAAGAAGATATATGAACAGGAAGAAAGAAGAAAAAGATAAAAAAAATAAAATATTATTTTATAAAATAATAAAAAATATAATATATATAATAAATAAAATAAAATAAAATATTTAAAAAAACTAAAGAATATTTATTATGAATATTTATTATTAAAAAAATTTAATAATTATAGGTTGCAATTATCTGCCTTGTATAACTTGCGGGTCTTCGACTAGTTTAGATGAAGAATAATCATGCATGATCCCCAAAGTTCAAATTTGTATATCAAGCATAGCACTTAGCAAACATCCTTGCTACTTTGATTGATGAGTTTATGAAGAACAAAATTAAAATTTAAGTCAAATCCAATCTTACATATGTGATGGCTAGTTTGGCCCATCATGAAGATGGCCTAAACCCCATCAAGCAACCCCTCCAAAAAATAGAAAAAAACAAAAGATGAAGAAGACTCCTAGCGGGAGTCTTCTTCCATCAATTTTAACGGAGAAGAGGTCGAATTTAGGGAGGATTCAGCCTCTCCTCTATCCTATTTAAAGGCATGAACCCCTCCCCACTCCAAAGTCGATGAGTTCAGACCTCCTCCTCTCTTCTTCCTCTCTCTTTCTTCCAATTTTTGATGGCTTTCCATACTCATGCCCACTAGAAATCAGAATCGATGATGCCACTAGAGCCAAGGTAAGGCTTCGATTCTTCTTTCTCTCCTTCTTCCCTATCTTCTTTCGGCTTTAGGCACCACTTCCGGCCATCGATTTAATCAGAAAGATCAAGAAAAAGGGTTGGATGTCCTATTTCTTTTGAGCCCCTCTCCCATGATTTTTTGCTATGTGGTCCTCATTGCTGGCCGTCCATGCACCATCTCTTGCTGCCACCTGCTGTCAGCCATCGGCTGTCGCTGCTCATTGTTGGTCTTCCAGCCAAGAACCACCATCTTGTCCCTTCCATGTTTCAGCTAGAAGGAAAGAAGAAAAGCAAAGAAAGAAAGAAAGAAGAAGAGAAGAGAACAAAAGAAAAAAGAAAAAAATAAATAAAAGAAAAACAAGAGAGAAAAAATTTCTCTCTCCTCTCTTATTCTTTCTCTAGGATCTTTCTACTCTCTCTATTTCTGTCTCTAACTGCACCATGGACCCTAAGATGAATCTGAGATAAAAATAAAATGATCAGATATTGCTTTAAAATCCATGCAGTAGGTCGGATCATAATCCAGCTTTTGCTAGAAATTCATAGTATTTAATCATAAATAATTTCTATTGAATCATCCTGACACGATCCTTGATGATTATGATCACGATTGCCTCTTTTGAAGGATACAAAAATTCTCTCTCTCCTCGTCTACTTTCTCTCTATAGAAACTTCAATATCGAGTCATGCTTTTCTCTTTTACGGATCTATGTTGACTCTAGTAAAATAATCTTGAATCAATTTGGTGCTCGGATAGCCTATTGGATTGATCATCTGATCAATCATCTTTTTTATTATTATTTAATTTTATTAAATTTAATAAATAAAAATTATTTAAAAATTAATATTTAAAATAGAATTATCTAATTCTTCTAACGAAGTTGAAGATCTAGGAAGATCGAGGTATGTGGATTTTATGCTCCTAATTTATTTTTAAATTATCATGTTTTCTATGCAAATTAACTATTATTGATGAAATCATATTTTTCATAAAATAATGATCGTTATATGAGATATGAAAAATTATGTTTTATTATGATAATTAGTTTTATGAATATATTTTACAAAAATGATATGTTTGTGAAGAATAAATTTGATTATTTTTCTATCTATATATATGTATGTTTTAAGAAAAAGATATAAAAATTTCAGAGACTCTCAAGTAATAATGAATGAATTTCTATGGGAAGATCGACATCCAAAACTATCATTCATAAGAATATAAGCCCTATCAGTGGATATAAAGTTGGCATACGAAACATGAATTATGTCGATTAAGAACACTGACCTTGTCACTGGTATAAAGTGACCATAATATGAATATCTGTGAATAATATTTTAAAATATGATATAAATACTTGACAAAAATGATTTATGAATTATATTTACAAAATTTCATGATTTGTGCATGCATGATTATTTTTATGACATTTTATTATATGCAATTTATAAAATACTTTATTTTATAATATTTATTATTTTCTAAATATTATATTATCATTGAAATATCGATGCTTGATTCAATAAAAAAGTATAGATTTTACTTACTGAGCTAGTGTAGCTCATACTTTTTTATTTTTTTAATAGAAAAATAAGATTAGGACCGACGAAAGATCCAGACTTGGGGATCTGCATAGTAAGCTTAGGGATTTTATAACTAAACTTAATCTAATCATGAACTTGTAGTTGTTTATTTATGATTTTGAGATATGGGTTTGGTTTTTAATTTTGAATTTAGATGCTCTTAACCAATCTTGATTTAATTATTTGATGAATGATTGAAGTTGAACCTTCTATAATTTTTATTTATGATAGATTTTAGTTGATTATAATAGATAGACTTCGTGTTATCGAGAACAGTATCCCTAGGTAGCATGATCGTATTATATCTCAAATTTAGGATGTGATATTTTATAGTATCAGAGTAATAGGTTTGATCATGGTTAGACCTTAAAAGTCTAGTAATGGATAAATAAATCTTGTTTAGCTAGATCATGTTTTATTAAATGAGAATAGCTAAATGTGTTTAGAGTTTTTGTTGCTCATTTAAGGATGCTGATGAATGCTAGTATTTTTAATAGATGACGATGAGCAACAGTGAGAATGAAGTCTTGGTGAACATTGCCACTAGGAGGAGAGAAGCAAGAAGGACTATGAGAAAAGATGCTAACCAACTGGTTGAGCAGGCTCCTATTATGCCAGCCACTCAAACAGACATTGCTGAAGTTTGTAAAGTGATGGCTTAGATCATTTAGCAATAACAGTAGATACAATCTGCTCCTTGACCTATATTATCTTTAATCGTATTATGAGAGATTTAGAAGGCTCAACCCACCACCATTTGAGGATGGACCTGGCCCTCTAGTTGCGAAGACCTGCATTCAAAAAACAAAAATGATGTTTAATGCACTACAGTATCCTGAGGATGTGAATGTTAGACTAGCCATTTCCATACTAAAAGAAAATGCCGAGTTTTGGTGTATTACAATAAAAGCTATATATGAAAATGTTGATAACTAACTGACATGAAAGAAATTCGAGAAAATATTTTATGATCAATACTTTCTCGATTCAATGAGATTAGTAAAAGAGAATGAGTTCTTGACTTTAAGATAAAAAAATGACATGATATTATTAGAGTATGCAAATAAATTTAATGAGTTAGGCTACTTTTGCCCCTAACTCATGGAGTCTAGAAGGAGTAAAGCTAACATATTTGAGCAAGGTCTAAGGTCTGAAATTCAATTTCGATTATCTTCTCATCTTTTTAATGAATATAAACATGTATTAGAACAAGATTTGAAAGTAAAATTTGAGATAAAAAAATCAAAATAAGGAAGAAGTAATAAAAAAAGATCGAGACCAGTAAAAAATCAAAATGATGGATAGAAAAATTCTATAATAACTCAGATAATAATAAAAAAGTGATGACCTACAAATATTATGGCAAAGATCATTATGAACCTTATCTCAAAAAGTTGGAAGTATGCTTTTCATGCAGCAGGATAGGATATATAGCACGAGATTGTTCCATTAAGAAAAAAGAATAATTCAAAAACTCCTAAACCAGTAGATCAAAAATCATAAGAAAATGCACGAATGTTTACTTTGATCTAGCACGATGCCAATGTAAACGATCAAATAGTTACAGGTATCATTCTAGTTAACCCATAGACATTGATGTGTTCATTTTTTTATAACTTTCAAGTTTAACTATATATCTGTAGAATTGAATAAACTACTATATGATATCTCTATTCTTAAAAAAGTCATTCTTACTAATATTTTATTCAAATACTACATTTTTAAAAGAAGAAACTAGGATTCATACACATTGACTAAAAGAATAGAAAAGATGATATGAAGACAAAGAATCCTCATCTATTTGAGAATGAAGGTATATCAAGTTTTGAGGATGAAACTTTTTTTCAAAAGGGGTAGAATGTGATGGTTGGTCTAGCCCATCATGAAGATGGCCCAAATCCCATCAGGCAGCCCCCCCCCCCCAAAAAAAAAAGAAAAAGAAGATGAAGAAGACCCCTAACGGGCGTCTTCTTCCATTGATTTCGATGGAGAAAAGATCAAATCCAGGGAGGATTTGGCTTCCCCTCCATCTTATTTAGAGGCATGAACCCCTCCCCCCTCTAAAGTTGACGAGTCCGAGCCTCCTCTCCTTTTCTTCCTCTCTCTTTCTCCCAATTTTTGATGGCTTTTCATACTCGTGCCCACCAAAAATTAGAGCCGACGACACCACCGAAGCCTAGGTAAGGCCCCAATTTTTCTTTCACTCTTTCTTCCCTATTTCTATCAACTTTGGGCATAGCCCCCGGACACCAAATTGACCAAAAAGATCAAGAAAAAGGGCTGGATGCCCTATTTCTTTTAAGCCCTTTTATGTGATTTTTCGCTACTTGGTCCTTGCTGCCGGCTGCCCATGCACCTTCGCCTGTTGCCACCCACCATCGGCTTCCGCTGTCCATCATTAATCTTTCGACCAAGAACCACCGCCCTGTCCCTTCCCTGCTTTGGCTAGAAGGAAAGAAGAAAAGAAAAGAAAGAAAGAAGAAGACAAGAAAAGAAAAGAGGAAAAAAAAAAAGAAAAAAAAAAAAAAAGAAAAAAAAAAGAAAAGATTTTCTCTCTCCTCTCTATCCTTCTCTCTATACGGTCTTTCTACTCTCTTTATTTCTCTCTCCAACTACACTTGGACCCCATGATGAACCTGAGATAAAAATAAGATGATCGAACACTGCTTTGAAATCCATGTAATAGATCGGATCCCAGTCTGATCCTTATTAGAAATTCATAGCATTTGATCATAAATAATTCCTATTGAATCATTCGGACATGATTCCTGATGATCCTAATCATGATTGCCTCTTTTGAAGGATGCAAAAAAAAAAAATTATTTTCTCTCTCCTCATCTATTTTCTTTCTTTAGGGACTTCAGTACCGAGTCATGCCTTCCTCTTGTAGCAACTTATGTTGACTCTAGCAAAATGATCTTGAATTGATTTGGTATTCGAATAGTCTATTGAATTGATCATCTGATCAATCATTTTTTTTATTATTATTTAATTTTATTAAATTTAATAAATAAAAATTAATTATAAATTAATTTTAAAATAGAATTATCTGATTCTTCTAACAAAATCTAAAAATGTAGGATGATCGAGGTAGGTGGATATTATATTTTTATTTATTTTTAAATTATTATATTTTATATAAATAAACTGTTATTGATGAAATCATATTTTTCATAAAATAAGGATCGACATATGGGATATGAAAAATCATGTTTATTATGACCATTGGTTCCATGAATATGTTTATAAAAGTAATGATATGTTTATAAAGCATAAATTAATTATTTTTTTATTTATATATATGTATATTTTAAGAAAAAGATATAAAGATTTTAAAGATTCTTAGGTAGCTATGAATGAATCTCCATAGAAAGATCGATATCCGAAGCTAGCATCCATAAGAGCACTAGCCCTACCAGCAGATATAAAGTTGGCATATAAAATAAAAATTCTATTGATTAAGAGCACTGGTCCTATCACGGGTATAAAGTGATCATAGCATAAATATTTATAAGCAATATTTTAAAATATGATACAAATACCTGACAAGAATGATTTATAAAATATATTTATGAAATTTTATGATTTATGTATACATAATTATTTTTATGACTTATTTTATTATATACTTTATGAAATGCTTTATTTTGCAATACTTATTATTTTTTAAATATTATATTATCATCAAAATATTTATGCTTGATTCGATAAGAAAGTATAGATTTTACTTACTGAGCTAGTGTAGTTCATATTTTTTTATTATTTTTTTATAAAAAAATAAGATTAGGATTGATAAAAGATCCAGACTTGAGAATCTGCATAACAAGCTTGAAAATTTTGTAACTGAATTTAGTCTAATCATAAACTTGTAGTTATTTATTTATGATTTTGAGATATAGGTTTGGTTTTTAATTTTGGATTTAGATACCCTGGACCAATCTTGATTTAATTATTTGATGAATGATTAAAGTTGAACCTTCTATAATTTTTATTTATGATGGATTGTAGTTGATTATGATGGATAAGCTTCGTGTTATTGAGGATGGTACTCCTTGGTAGCATGGTCATATTATATCTCGGATTTGGGGTGTGACTTGGGGTGTGACAATATGTTTCTAGCCCAAATGGATCTCTAGCTGCTTTATAGGCTAGTCCCTTGTGTGATCAACACAAAGACAGTAACTCTTCACAATCTAAGAGACTATAAGAAATAATGGAGCAAGGGAGAAGGACTCTTGAATCCTAGGAAAAGAGAAAAGTTATCTTTTTTTTTGGTTCTATTTTTCGGAACATATATTCCTATATCTCCTACAATTTTTGTTTCTTTAAATGAGGTTGGATGGTTACTAAAAGTAACCACCCAAAAATTGCTGCATCATAGGAGTCTCGTGTGTATTATGGACACTCCATATACCAACATCTCCCACTCGTACATGATGGGCTCGACTTATCTTCATCCATAGTTCTCATCCATTCATACTAGGCAAATAGACCATATGCCCAACAAGTATTCAAGAACTTATATGTCATGCACCTGTTAGGAATACATAACAGCTCGTTATTAAGAGATCAATGTACTTCCTATATCCTAGACTAATTTTGTTAGATCAGTCATAATATCTCCGATTCCTCTATTAATACTAGTATTATGAGCATGTTTGACTTCCTTTTTTCACTATCATGTATTCATAATTATGTCCTTCTCCCTATGAATGATATAATTGGTCAACCAGTAAATACAAGTATGGATGTAGAACAAAAATATAGTCTTCCTTTCCTACTCTAGTCTTTCCATTTCAAATCAGCTACTTTCTTAGGCATGCCCACCGAATCAAATCATATATAGCCATTGGGGACATACTAAAGTAGCAAATATTAAAATAAAATTTCAAAAAATGGTTGAAAGTCGTTAAGGGTAATAATAGAGGTTATTGAACCTCAAGGGTTTCACACAGTAAGGAGCAGAGATTCATTCTCTCACTCCCTTATTAGTTGAATAGCATATGTGGTATGAATCACGTGCTATGGTGTTTATTTTTTTTCTTAGAATGTATGTCATTTTCTAAAAGAAATACCATATAGACTTAAATTCAGATACACCTTGGCACCTAACTTAAATTCTCTAAGTCAGTATACTCTTATACTATTATTTGAAAATTCATATCTGACTTCTAAACAGGCTAGATTAGATAGTAGGGACATCCATCTCGATCAAATATATGATAATGATCTCATCTTAATTCTCTTATCAAGATGATATAAGTTTTAAGCTCAAATTCAATTATCTCTTGGCATTTTAATGCTTTAAAAATCTCATCTCTGCATACTCCTTGACACCAAAGGTGATTGCCCATGTAAGAGGGCCAATCTTTATTTGTTTGACATACTTCACATTATGTGCATTAAACAAAACTCATGTTTGTGTGTTATTATCAATGGGCATTAATAAAAATGAACAAGATGGTCATTTAATGACATGAATATTATACTTAACATAAGTATATTTCTAAAGATACATCATAAATACTTGTTCATAAGTTTCATATCAGAGTTTACATAGCCCTAATAATTTCACATATTTCATATACACATCTCTAGCTATTGGCTTGGTGAGTGGATCCACCACCATTTGATATGTGGAAATATATTATATAGCCACTTCCTTTTGTATTATAATGTCTCTCACAAAATTATACTCGGTATCAATATGTTTAGTTCTATAGTGATATTTGGGATCCTTTGTATAGGCATTGCTGCTTGGCTATCACAATGCATTGTCATTGGTCCCTTATTATGTCTTAGCATTTCTAAATGTAATAGGAATCTTTTCAACCAAATAGCTTCTTGCACTGTTGCTGAACATGCCACAAATTCGGCTTCCATTGTGGATAAGGCTATACAAATTTGTTTCTTACTATTCCATGATATAGCATCATTATTTAGCAAGAACACAAATCTAGACATTAATTTGCATTCATCTATATCTCTTTCCTAATCAACATCAGTATAACCTTGCTAATGCAACTCGGATCTCTGATAGCAATGGGAATAGTCTGAGTGCCTTTTAAATATATCAAAATCTTTTTAACAACTTTCCAATGCCCTTATCCCAGGTTTGATTGATACCGATTGACCAAGCCCAAGAAAATAAATATCTAGCCTTGTACATATCATTGCATACATTAAGCTTCCAACCACACTTGAGAATGGTACTTTGGATATTATTTTCTTTTCTTGTGCAATCTTGGGATATATTTCAAGGTTTAAGCACTCATCTTTTGCTACAGGAGTACTGTTAATAGGATTACAGTCTTTCATATTAAAACGTTCAATAATCTTTCTAATGTACAACTTTGGTAATAGAGTGAGTTTTCTTGAACGATCTCGATGTATCTTAATAGCAAGAATGTAATCCATCTAACTCATATGTTTCATCACAAAGTTTGAGGATAATTATTCCTTTATAGCAAGGATAAAATCTTTGTCATTCTAGCCACAAGATTTTCACTAATGATTGTTGGGGATAAATCCCGCTCCTGCCGAAGCCCGGCCCAACGCTCAGCCCAATGTAACCAGTAGCCGCTGAAGAGCTTCAGCGCCAGGCGCCAGGCCGAGGCCGAACTGCCTAGAGGCCGAACTCCTTCACGGCCGAACTCCTTCGGACCGACCCCAGGCGAGCCCATGCAGCCGAACTCCTTCGGACTTCCCGCGGCCGAACTCCTTCGGACCGACTCCAAGCGGCCGAGCTTCAATGAAGTCCTCTCAGCGGCCGAACTCCTCAGCGGACGGGCTTTAGTAGAATCCCCAAGCGGTCGTCACTCAGGAGCCCGAACTCCTCAGCAATCGTCACTCAGGAGCCCGAACTCCTCAGCAGTCGTCACTGGGCCGAACTCCTCAGCGGGAGCCCGAACTCCTCAGCAGTCGTCACTGGGCATCACTCCGAACTCCTCAGCGGTCGCCCTCATCAAACTTCGGCCGACCGAGCTCCTACCGAACTCTCAAGTGTCCAAGCCTCAGCCCAAGTCCAACAGGCCGGCCGAACCCCAGACGGCCGGGCCGCGGCTTCTCAGCAGCCGAACTCTTCTGCGGACGGGTCCTTAGCTGCATACCTCTCGCCAGACGCCTATGGGAGCCGAACTCCCTCCTATCTTCCTCTTCAGGAGCCCGAACTCCTCCGAAATGGGCACACGACGAAGGCCTTCATCCCTTCATTCGGCAAGCTCTGCAACCATCACCATCAGTCAGTCCGCCGCACCATCAGTCAGTCCGCCGCACCATCAGTCAGTCCGCCGCGGGCGATAGCGACCCACTGTCAGGCGGCGATGGCTGTCACCCTCCATCCGCCGCATGCGGCGCCAGTGAGACTGACTCCACCGAACCTCGAGCGGCCCGCCAGCACGCGGCTGCAGTTGTCACCATCAAGCTCCACTATATAAAGGATCCCTCCCGACACGCTAAGGCTAAGCTCTCTGGAACTCTCGACTCTCTAAGCTCTCCTCCACATCTCTAAGCTCCGGAACTCATTCCGAGCACTCCATTACTGTTGGTCGGAAACTAACTTGACCGTCGGAGGGTCCTGCCGGAGCCACCACCCCACCGGTTCCGGACGGGACTTCGTTTTGCAGGTCCCCGGCGGCGCCCAGCGGCCTCGATTGCGGCGACCTCCGGCGGCGACGGATTTCTGCACCAACAGATTGGCGCTAGAGGAAGGGCTTGAACCTTCGAGGTTCCCTTGTTCTTAAAGGAGTGCTCGGCGACGATTTCCCTCCCCTGCTCCGGATCTCTCTCCTCCCTCTTCAGTATTCCTTTTCTGAAAAGAAAAATGCCTCCCAGAAGAACCTCGACCCGGAGGTCGGCAGCCTCCGCGGCCCGATCCCGTTCGGGTCCGTCCGCTCCCACTCCGGCCCCGGCGACGCGGGCCCGCTCCGTACTCGCGGTAGATGCGGAGCGGTTCGACCTGCTTGCCCAGCAGGTCCGCGATCTTACGGAGGCGGTGCAGGCAGTGCAAGCCACGCATTCGCGAGGTCCAGCGCCCACTCGACCGGCGCGGGGTTCCCCGGAGCCCGGGAATCCAGTCCAGGAGCGACCGATGTGGGCTACCCAACCTCCGGCCCTCGGGAGAGAGGGGCAGCCGGCAAAGAGCCCCTGCTCGGACCGCGGCTCAACCCAGGGAGAAGCTTCGCACCCCTTCCGCGAGAAGACCTTGGGGATTAAGGATCGCGAAGATTTCCTGGACCAAAGGCTCATGGAGATGGGACGGCGCATAGAAGAACTTCGTCATACTCCTTCCTCCCGCGGTAACGATATTTGCACTGATCCTCCCTTCTCACAGAAAATTATGCAGGAACAGGTACCACCGAACTTCAAGCTCCCGCATTTCGAAAGCTACGATGGGACCACTGACCCGGTCGACCATTTGGAGGCCTTCAGGACGACGATGTTACTCCATGGCGCGCCTGATGCCATTTTGTGTCGGGCTTTCCCTTCTACCCTCAAGGGAGCGGCTAGGAATTGGTACTCGGCGCTTAAGCCGGGCACCATCCTGTCGTTTGACCAAATGAGTCAACAATTCGCGGCCCACTTCGTCAGCAGCAAACGGCCGCGCAGAGGCTCGGATTCCCTGTTGGCCATCAGGCAAAAAGAGGGGGAACCCATCCGGGCTTACGTCACCCGGTTCAACACTGCCGCGCTGGAAGTCCGGAACCTGGACCAATCAGTTGCTATGGCCGCCCTCAAGGGCGGCCTTCAGAAGAACGACCTGCTGTTTTCCCTGGAGAAGAAATATCCCAGGGACTTCGCTGACATGCTAGCTCGGGCCGAAAGCTATGCCCGGGCAGAAGAGGCTTTCGAGGCCAAGGATGGTGAAGCTCGCGACAAGCGACGAGTAGGCAGAGCGGGAAGGCCTGCCGAGGAAAGAAAGCGCACCGAAGCCTGGCCGCGTTCCCGAACTCCCCCTGGTCGCGGGCGTGCCCGGACTCCACCTCAGGCTCGGGGGCGGGAAGCCACCGACGGAAGGGCGCGCCGAAGTTCTCCTCGGCACCGAAGTCCCACCCGACGCCGAAGTTCCCCCCGGCGCCGAGGTTCTCCCTCGCGACGAGGTCCCTCCCCGCGCCGAGGTTCTCCCCTCCGACGGCGTTTTCACAGCTACGCCCCCCTCAACGCCCCGAAGGCTCAAGTGCTGCTGGAGATCAAGGGACGACTTCCGGAGCCGGAGAGGATGCGTTCCCATCCCAGAAAACGCAACCCCAACAAGTTCTGCCTTTACCACCGTGACCACGGTCACGATACCGAGGAGTGCATCCAGCTCCAGGACGAAATCGAGGAGCTGGTCCGGCGGGGCAGGCTTGGCCGATTCCTGCGAAGACGATCTAAAGAGCAGGAAGATCGGCCGAGAATGTTGCCGCCGATTGGGGAAGATCGGCAGGAGGACCGGCCGTCTCTTGGCGTCATTAACACCATCTCGGGAGGACCGCAGCAGGGAAAGACCGACGAATCCGAGGGATCGGCAAAGAGGCAGAGGACCTCGGAGCCCGTGACCTTCACCGAAGGCAGACGCCCAGGGGATCCAGATTTCCGCATAACGACGCGGTTGTAATCTCTTTAAACGTCGCTGATTATGATGTACGCCGCGTTTTGGTGGATAATGGAAGTTCGGCGGACATATTGTTTTACGATGCCTTCTTAAAAATGTCCCTACCTGACACCCGCTTAGGACCTGTAAATTCCCCCCTGGTGGGATTTGCCGGACACGCCGTTCCGGTCGAAGGCATGGTGACTTTGGCGGTGACGGCGGGCCAATCCCCAAAATCGGCCAAGGCGCGGATCGACTTTTTTGTCGTGAGGACCCCGTCCGCCTATAATGCAATCCTTGGGCGACCAGGCCTTAACGCGCTACGGGCGGTAGTGTCAACCTACTACTTAAAGATGAAATTCCCGACGAGCCATGGAGTCGGCGAAGTCAGAGGAGACCAAGCCCTGGCAAAGTACTGCTACTCAATCGCCCTGCGCGAGGGAGACCGGCCCGACCCTTGCCTTGTTGACGGACTGGACGTCCGCGACGACCTCACTGAAGAACGGGGCGAACCTGCGGAAGACCTCGTCCCTGTGTCCTTACGCGATGGAGACCCGGGGCATGAGGTGCGGATCGGCTCCAACCTAGCGGCCGAGGTCAAGGGACAGCTCGTCGCTTTCCTCAGAAGGAATGCAGACGTTTTCGCCTGGGCCCCAGCGGATGTACCAGGGATCGACGCCGATGTCATAGAACATCGGCTGGCCATCGACCCAAGGCACCGACCCGTCAGAGAAAAATTACGCCGCCAAGCCCCAGAAAGACAGAAGGCGGTAGCCGAAGAAGTGGATAAGCTCCTTGAAGCTGGACTCATCCGGGAGGTCAACTATCCGACCTGGGTCTCGAACGTGGTCCTCGTCAAAAAAGCAAACAACAAATGGAGGATGTGCGTCGACTTCAAGAAGCTGAACAAAGCCTGCCCAAAGGACAGCTACCCCCTGCCGAGGATCGATCAGCTGGTGGACGCAACCTCGGGCCACGAGCTCCTCACTTTTATGGACGCATTTTCTGGTTATAACCAGATACGCATGGCGCCCGAGGATGAAGAAAAGACCACCTTTATTACTGACCGAGGTCTCTATTGTTACAGGGTCATGCCTTTCGGACTCAAGAATGCAGGAGCCACCTACCAGCGCTTGGTCAACAAGGTCTTCAAGGGGCAGATCGGCCGCAACATGGAGGTGTACGTGGACGACATGCTGGTCAAAAGCCGAGCCTCGACAGACCACCTCGCCGACCTTGAAGAAACTTTCGGTGCGCTTAGGAGGCACAAGATGAAGTTGAACCCGACCAAATGCGCCTTCGGCGTGACCTCCGGAAAATTTTTAGGATTCATGGTGTCGAGACGCGGAATCGAGGCAAATCCCGAGAAAATCCGAGCCATCCAGGAGATGACTGCCCCGAAAACAATTAAGGAAGTTCAGCGCCTGGCTGGGAAGGTGGCGTCCTTGAACCGCTTTGTCTCAAGGTCGGCCGAGCGGTGCCTGCCTTTCTTCCAGGTCCTCAGGCGACCGAAAGATTTTTGCTGGACAGCGGAGTGCAAACAGGCATTCGAAGAGCTTAAAAACTACCTCGGCGCGCCTCCATTGCTGGCAAAGCCCGAACCTGGAGAAGGGCTGCTCCTATACCTAGCTGTCTCTCCAATGGCCCTGGCGGCTGTCCTGGTCAGGGAAGATGCGAAGGCGCAACAACCAGTCTACTACGTGAGCCGAGCCTTGAGGGACGCGGAAACCAGGTACTCCAAGTTAGAAAAACTAATTTACTGTCTTCTGATCGCAGCCAGGAAGCTCCGACCTTACTTTCAGGAGCATACCATCACGGTCCTCACGGACCAACCATTAAGAGCCGTCCTCCACCGCGCAGACGCTTCAGGAAGAATCGCCAAATGGGCGATCGAGCTCACGGAGTTCGACATCAATTACCGGCCCAGGCCATCGATCAAGGCTCAGATACTGGCGGACTTCGTGCTGGAATGCACCGCACCAGTCGAAGCCGAGCTTGAATCAAGCGAGACTATCATCAGCGGGAGACCAGGCCCCGACGAAGCCGAGCTGTGGCGGTCGAGCTTCCCTGAAGAAAGGGCCGACCTTCTTGAAGGCGCCTGGGTTCTGCATGTGGATGGCTCATCCAACTCTAGCGGGGCCGGCGCAGGGCTGGTCCTGGTTAGCCCCGAGGGGATCGTCACCGAGTACGCATTGCGCTTCGAGTTTCCCACAACCAACAATGGGGCCGAGTATGAAGCGCTGATAGCCGGGCTGCAGATAGCCAGGGAATTGAAGGTGGGTCGGCTTCAAGTCTATAGCGATTCCCAGTTGGTGGTCGGTCAGGTCGGCGGCAGCTACGAGGCGCGGGAGGAAAGCATGGTGATGTACCTCGGGAAGGTGAAGAACTTAATACCAGCCTTCGACAGCTTCGACATTCGGCACATCCCAAGGACCGGGAATACAAGGGCCGACCTCCTCTCCAAGTTGGCCACCTCTGCCCCGGCCGAACTACCAAAAGAGGTGTTTCTGGAAACTCTGAAGTGCCCGACCACCGAGGAACCTCAGGCCGTCCTGCGGACGGACTTCGAGCCCAGCTGGATCGATCCGCTGATCGCCTACCTCGAAGAAGGGGTCCTCCCCCACGACCGGAGAGAAGCTCGGAAGCTCAGGAGTCAAGCCTCCCGCTACGTCTTGTACGAGGGCAGGTTATATAAAAGGTCGTACTCCCTCCCGTTGCTGAGGTGCCTCCGACCCTCTGAGGCCTGCATCGCGCTACAGGATGTCCACGAAGGACTCTGCGGAAGTCACGCGGGAGCCAGATCCCTATCGCAAAGACTACTTCGGCAAGGGTACTACTGGCCGACCCTACTTCGTGATTCCACGGAATACGTGAAGAGGTGTGACCGCTGCCAGAAGAACGCCAGCGTGCAAAGGCAGCCGGCATCCGAACTCACTCCGCTCACTGCACCCTGGCCCTTCGCGCAGTGGGGGATGGACATCCTCGGCCCCTTCCCAACAGCGTCCGGACAACGGAAGTTCCTCCTGGTCGCGATCGACTACTTTACCAAGTGGGTCGAGGCGGAACCACTAGCGAAGATCACCGAGGCCAAGGTGCAGGACTTCGTCTGGAAGACGCTGATCTGCCGGTTCGGTCTGCCCCGAGCTCTCATAACCGATAATGGGCGACAGTTCGCTGGAGCCCGGTTTGCCGAGTTCTGCGAAGGACTAAACGTCTCCCACCACTTCACATCGGTGGCTCATCCGCAAGCCAATGGGGAAGCCGAAGTGACCAATCGGACCCTGCTGCAAGGCCTCAAGACGAGGCTCGACAGGGCGAAAGGGGCCTGGGTAGACGAACTCTACCACGTTCTCTGGGCATACCGAACAACGCAGAGGGTACCGACCGGCGAGACACCCTTCGCCTTGGCCTTCGGCACCGAGGCAGTCATCCCGATCGAGCTCAAACTCCCGTCTGCTCGAATCGTGGGCTTCAACGAGCAACTCAACTCCCAGGACCTCAGAACCAACCTCGACCTGCTGGAAGAAAGGAGGGAGGCAGCCCGCATCCGAATGGCCGCCTACCAGCGGAAGGTGGCTCGGTATTACAATTCCAGAGTCAAAAGCAAGGCGTTCAGAGTTGGGGACTTAGTGCTCCGACGAGCAGCCGTCTCCCAGCCCCAGAATCAAGGGAAGCTCGTCCCAAATTGGGAAGGTCCGTACGAAGTGGTAGAGGTCATCCGACCTGGTACCTATCGCCTAAAGGAGCTCGGAGGACTAGCGCTTCCCCGACCTTGGAACTCAGAAAACCTGAGAATGTACTACCAGTAGTTTCCCTCAATAAAACCTTGTTGCTCGACACTATCGTTTCAGGGTCACTGGGAAAAAAGCGAGCGGAAATGCCCCCACAGCCGGCTAGGAACAGGAGGAGAACCTCGTCCTAGCACGAGCAAAGTCAAAGGCCCCGTTCGCAAAGGACGGGATGGGGGGAGAAGCGAGGACGACGGTCCTCATGTGCCCCCACAGCCGGCTAGGAACAGGAG